>JAUDYJ010000006.1:92037353-92197353 GCA_030761175.1 Masticophis lateralis | reverse complement strand
CAGCCCCGTTGTAACTTCAAACGGTCACTAAATGAACTGTTGTAAGTCGAGGTCTACCAGTACCGTATATTTCAGGGTTTCTCCACTTGGCAATTGTAATGTGTGTGGACTTCCAACTCCCAGAATTCATGCTGGCTGGGAGTATTCTGGGAGTTGAAGTTCACTTATCTCAAAGTTACCAAAGTTGGCAAACACTGATGTAGATGGCTATTAAGGAATTTGCAGAGCAACCCTTGAGTAGCAAGGGTGTGCATATGAAAAGCGATTGAGAGTAGTTGGGAAATAACACAGCCAACACACTGAGTTGTGTTTACTTTCAGGAAATAGCAATAAGGCACAGTCCATGAAACAGTCCAGGTCATACACAGATAAAGCAATAGATATCAAACAATAGTCCAGGGATAATCCAATAACAAAGTCTTCTTACCAGTTGTTGTAGTCATACACAATAACAGTTCTGCTATATTTGCAAACAGTAGCAAACACAGCAAAGCAGCAGTAAAGAGAGCAAAGAGAAACAAACCAGGTTTCTAGCTCCCTCTTAAGGACATTGGCTACAGAGCTAACCAATCAGGACACAGTATGATGCAGTACAGCAATACAACAGTCTTAAACCAATATTGATGGTTTATATATTGCCAACCCAACAAGTTAGGTGACATCATTTCCTAACAGCGGCCAAGAGGTTGTATATCTTCCTTCTCCAAAACACAACGTTTAGTTGTGTGAATTCTAGCAAAATACACGGGAAGTGGGTTGGAAGACTCGGCTGGGAGGGGGAGACTCCTTTGAGCAACAAAGATTCTCCTTCATTTGGCCTGTTTGTGTCTCTCGGGAAGCTTAGAAGGTCAGTTCTACCTTGGTTTTTTTCCCCCAGGGTGGTGTGAACAAGATGTACCATGGGATCCATGACTACGACAAGAGTCTTCCCAGAGTCCACCTCTCCATGGAGAAAGGAGACACCGTCTTCTTCCACCCTTTGATCATTCACGGTTCCGGAAGAAACCGGACGGAAGGATTTCGGAAGGTAATCCAGGCCATAATGTCCCCCCGAGACCTCACCTGTTGAGTTCAAAGCAAGGACTTTCTTTGTGTTACCTGAACATTTATTTGGGCCTCTTCCTTAATGGTTTTGGTTAACAAGGCTTGGAACGTGGCCAATTCGCATTTAATCATGAAAATAAAAAATGGTGTAACTTCTCTCTGTCTCTTTCCCTCCCTCCTCCCTCTCCCACTGCTCCCTCTCTCTTCCTCCCTCCCTTTCTCTCTCTTCTCCTCTCTCTCTTCCTTTCTCCCTCCCTCCCTCCCTCCCTCTCCTCCTCCTCCCTCTCTCCCTTCTTTTCTCCCTCCTTCTCCCTCTTTCCTCCTTCCTCTCTCCATCCCTCCCTTTCTCTCCCTCTCTCCCTCCCCCTTCCCACTCTCCTCTCCCCCCTCCTCCTCCCTCTCTCCCTCCCTCCCTTTCTCCCTCCCTCTTTCTTGCTCTCCCCCCTCTCTCCCGCCTTCTTCCTCTTTCCTCCTTCCTCTCCCTGTCTCTCCCTCCCTCTCTCTCCCTCTCTTTCTTTCTTCCTCACTCACTCCCTCTCCCCCTCCTCTCCCACTCCCTTCTCTCTCCCCCTCGCTTTCCCTCTCCTCCTCCTTCCTCCCGCACTCCCTCTCCTCTCCCTCTCCTTCTTTCCCTCTCCCTCTCCCCCCTCTCCCGCCTTCTCCCTCTTTCCTCCTTCCTCTCCCTGTCTCTCCCTCCCTTCCTCCTTCCCTCTCTCTCCCTCTCTTTTAATGCAGGCTATTTCTTGCCATTACGCTAGTAGTGACTGCTACTATATCGACGTCAAAGGGACTACCCAGGAAATTATAGAGAAGGAAGTGGAAGAGGTTGCAAGGCAGAGGTATAATATTACTGGTGCATCGATGGATTTGAAGGTAAGTATTATCTTTCCTTGTTTTTTCTTTTTTTCTTTTAAAAAAAGACCACATTCAAAAACGTTTGGCCCTCTGCTTCTCTTATAAAGTGTTAAATCATTTTCCCTAATTAAGAAGTATGTAAAAAAAAAAAGTCCTTTCTGCAGAATTTATATCAGAATATCTTTGGATGCTGCTTACCGGCATTTCTCCTCTTGAGATTGGAAGAGGCTAAGTTTCTCCATGAGCAGCCAGGGCTGTCAAAATGGAATAAACCATGAATTATATTTCCTATAACTATACCTTCGTTTGGAGGCTAGTAGTACAGGCAGTCCTCAATTTATGACCACAGTCGGGACTAGGATTTCCGTTGCTAAACAAGGAAGTTGTTAAGTGTGTCCGATTTTATGGCCACAGCTGATGAGCAGATCACTTGCCGTTGTTAAGTGAATCTGGCTTCCACCCCTTGACTTTGCTTGGCAGACGGTCGCAAACAGGGTTCATGACACTCACACACACACACACACGGGGACACACTCATCATAAATACGAATCAGTTGTCGAGCATCTGAGTTTTGATCACATGACCACGGGGAGCCTTACAACGGTCGTAAGTGTGAAAAAAACCACCCTAAATTGCTTTTTTCAGCGCCATTGTCAACTTCCGATGGTCACTAAATGAACTGTCATAAGTGGAGGACTACCTGTATTGCGTTCCGAACATGGAAAAATCTTTTTAAATGGACGTTCAAGGCATTAACTAAACTCAACCTCTTTATATCTTCCCGTGAGAATCAGGGGAATACATTATGATAATGTCTTTATCATAATTTATTTATTATAAATTATCTATTTATTTATAAATTATTATAAATAAATAATCATTATTTCTGTTTTGTTTCTCAGCTCGCTTCTATGGCACGGTGTCGACTTGTTAAAGGGGAGAAAAAAAATCTTTAAAACACTGTTCGGATCCATTCTCCGATCAGCGAAGAAGCCTTGGAGAATTCAGCATTTATTTTTTCTTACTTTTTTGGGGAAGGGCTGTGCAGTTAGTAATAATCCCGATATCACTTTGAAGTGCTATCTGCATCTGGAAATCAATTCAAGGCTGCAATTCTAGGCACGTAAATTGTGAGTTACAATGACTACGGTGAAATTTCTTTCTGAGTAAAAAAAAGAAATGGTTAGAATTTAAGCTGCAATTCTATACAAGTTTTACTTAGATTTTAAGAATTTAAACTGCTGTCCTAGTCTTGTTTAACGATAAGAAACCTTATCAAGCTGAGCTCAGATGGACTTTTAACTATACATGCATAGAATCATACGTTTAATTTAACAACTGTAACTGATGTATTTAAATAATTTAAGTAAATTAAATTTTTGCAGTGTTTGGAAAAACCTCAAGACCTCTTTAAATAGTGCCTCATTTCTCAGAGCTAGAGGGATTTTAGATTTTTCTTCGAAGGAAAATCTTTTATTTTAATGGCAACTAATTCTTCTCATAGTTTTTTTCACCAGAGTGCAGAGTTTTAGATAATTAACTCAGTTTTTCCGGTTTTCAAAAGTTGGAAGGAACTGTTTTATTTGAGAAGAATATCATGGACTGGAAAAGGTAGAAGAAGAATCAAGCAATGATTGAAAGCAGATTTCTAGTTTCTGCGTGTGAGCTTTTTCTTACATTAGAAGACGACGTGAAAAGTGGATTTGTTTTTTCCTCTCTTTTTTTTCATGTTCCTCTTCAGTTAAAGTTTCTGAAATATTTCTTCCAAAGGAGACTTTGAAGAGGAAGAGCAAGGAAAATCTTGTCCTAAGCAATGAAGAGATATAGTTGTGATGCCAAAATAAAATAATAAATGAAAAACATGGTTTCCCTGTTTTGAATAATCTTACTTTTCTTACAAGAAGTGAGCAAAAACTATCATTGAGTCAAATGAATTGGATAGCCACCAGATTTCAAACCAAATCTAAATCTTTATGGTCAATGCACAACATGTGTACAATGAAATTGAATTTTGAACATCTTTCAAAGTTAAGTTAACCAGGGTGAGGGCTAGATTTTGACAGTGCCATCTTGTGGCTGAGTAGCATAAAAAGTTGATGAAATGGAGATCGGTCATTCATCCTAATCCCCCTTGAGAGAGAAGTCAATCTCACAGGAGATAAACAAAATCAAGCTAATCTAGCATTTTACTAGATGCCATTGCTTGCACTGTACAGTATAGACCACAAGAGGGCAGTGGTCTGCTAAAAGTTGAAAAGCTTTCTGCCCAAAGTGTTACTGATCCCTCTGAAAGAATTATAACTATTACAGGTTATACAATAGAATCTTTTTTAAAAAATACACCAGGCATCACTGGTGGGTTTCAAATTTTTTTAATACCGGTTCTGTGGGTGTGGCTTGGTGGGCATGGCATTGCTTGGTGGGCATGGCTTGGTGGGCATGGCTTGATGGGCGTGGCAGGGGAAGGATACTGTAAAATCTCCATTCCCTCCCCACTCCAGGGGAAGGTTACTGCAAAATCCCCATTTCCTCCCAATCAGCTGGGACTTGGGAGGCAGCAAATAGATGGGGGTGGGGCCAGTCAGAATTTTTACTACCGGTTCTCTGAACTACTCAAAATTTCTGCTACCGGTTCTCCAGAACTGGTCAGAACCTGCTGAAACCCACCTCTGCCAGACACCCATACTATTTATTGTACCATCCATTGAGAATGGACTGGGATGATCTGAACCTGTGCAAGACAAGGAGCCATTACTTACTCATAGAGGTGTGCATTGTGAATCTAAGCCTTTGTGTGTATAATTCAGAAGAATTATTCATGTAGTGTCTTGTTTCTTTTGCTGGAAGAGAACTATTGAGCTGTAGGCACCACAGGAGGAGCACCAGGTTAGTTTTACGCAGGAGAAAAATATCAGAGCTCAGACAGCTGTTTTTTGCAAACTGTATAGATATTATGCCACACTGCAATGCTTAACATGAATAAGATCTGGAAAAGCAGGGATATTGATATAAATAAACGAATCGGGCTAGTTGGAGCAATACTTCCTTTCACGGGTGTGAAAGTTGGGACGTTAGGAATGGCCGATCAAAGAAGAATTGGTGCTGGCATAAATTATTGTACATATCCTGGAGTAACCAACTGTTCTGCCCCAGCTTCAGATTCTCAAGGAATGTGACACACACCAAGCTTCGCAAACACTGTTTAATTCCAAACAAACCCCTTTCAAGAATGCAGGCTTCCCGTGCAAAGGGTCCTTATCAAAGCTATTAAGAACAAAGTCCAACAAAGGTTGGCAACCAACCCAGAAAACCAGATATGAGAAGTCGCTCGCTCTCCAAGATGCTCTGTAGTAATGAGACGTTTCTAGCAAGAAAGCACTAGCTGCGTGCAACTTAAATAGGCTAAGGGAGTGGCCAATTATCCTCAAGCCCTACTTTCGAGTAGACCTCCTCCTCCTGAGTAGCCACTCCTGCCTTTTGGCAGCCCTACGTGCTCGAGCATTGAGGAGAGGCTCCTCCACTTTGCTCTCTCCACTGGAAGGAGCCTCTGGAGGTTCTGAAGGCCCTGGCTGAGCCTCTGCCTCTGGCCTCACATCCTCTTCGCCCTCCTCGCTGTCCAATGTAAGCGCTGGCTGCTCAGGCTGCTGGCGCGACACCACACCAGCCTCCTCGTCATTGGGATCAGCCACAATCTGTGCAGGCCGCTGGTGGGCCACAACACCAACAGAGAAGTGTTCAATTGAATAAAACCAGACACATCGCCAGAAGCTAAAAGTACAAAACTGCATCTGGCCTTGAGCTCATGGCCATGTCATGAGCTCAAACTCACTGGAGAAGTCCATTGTTCTGACCCAGCTCCCCAAACACGACAAACCCTCTGAAGTGAAATCAAGGATTTCTTTATTAGGAGCACCCGGCAAAACGTTTCTCACTCACTTTAGGCTAACAAGTCCATCTGGCAGGATGATGAATAGTTTTCGGCCACACCTATTCATCTCTGCCTCCTGGCTTCGCTACCACCGGTGGCTCTTCCTTCCCAAGGACTGGCCCATAGATTTCCACTGCTCTCCTCTCCTCTGCCTTCTGTGCATCAGGCACTGGACCCAGCTGTTCCTTCTCATCCTCATCAGCCACCTCCAAACCTGGGGGCTATTGCCCCTCCATCTGAGGGCTGATGGATGGCCAAGGCTCCACCTCCCTCCCTCCCTCTCTCTCTCTCTCTCTCTCTCTCTCTCTCTCTCTCTCTCTCTCTCTCTCTCTTTGTCAAATATTTGCAAGCCATTGGCCCATGTGTCATACAGACACTAGTGGAGGCAGAAAGTGCCTCCACCCCTGTGTGGAAAGGAGGGGCTTACACTGAGTATAAAACCCCTGCTAACCTTTCCACCATGCTTTCTTTTTACGTTTGTTCTCCATGAGACATGATCTTTGATCAGGGTAGCCACACACGCTGTGTGCCCCCTGTCCTATAATGAATATTAAGACAGCCTTTTGTACATAGTGAATATGTTTTGTTATATGAATAAATACATCTAAGACATTTATTCATGCATCTGTCCTTGGACTCTTCTATGCTCCTGAGTGATTCTACGATCCCAAATTCCACAGAATGGTAGCAGAACTCCATTCCGGGAGCTGTTGAAAAGGCAAGATGCCCTGTGAGAGAAGCTCCCCTGTTGTGACCAGAGGCCTTCAACGGAGGAGAACTTCATAGCAGCCTCAGTCTGAATCAACGATGGAAAACATCGAAGAGCATTTCCATCCTGCTACACCCTGGCGGCCAGAAGCTCTCTGCCAACTCCATTCCCTCTTCCCCCTTGGAGCTCTCAGGTTGCCTTGATGCGAACCCTGACTGCCACGCCTCCCCCACCCCCAATTTGGTTGTTGGAGGGGCCGGCAGCCCCTCCAACATCCATGTTGGTAGGAATTGTCAGTAGAGCAAGAAAAAGGGACAAGCAAGGAACATGCTAGTTGACACAAAACTGACACAGAGTTGAACATCCAACAATGGAGAGGAGCCATGTTTGACAGGATAGCATAGAGAGCATTTTTTCAAGAGTTGGACACGACTAAATGGTTCAGACAACACCAGAAACGTTATTAAAACGGTAACGGTGAGAGGGTTACGGTCAGGGTTAGGAACCGTGGAACCGCTTGCCTTCAGAAGTTGGGAGTTCTCCATCCCTGGAGATTTTAAACAAGAGACTAAAGAGCCATTTGGTACAGAGTCTCCTGCCAGGTCCCTTCGAGCTCTATTCTGAATTGAATTACATGGTTCAAACAACAACACAAATGTTGTTGCTGGAACAACACAAAGAATGGTTGCAGGAACTGGGTATGAAAAGAAGGACTAGGGGGGACATGATAGCAGTCTTCCAATCTCTCAGGGGCTGCCCCAAAGAAGAGGGAGTCAAGCTGTTCTCCAAAGCACCTGAGGGCAGGACAAGAAGCAATGGGTGGAAACTAAGCAAGGAGAGAAGCAACTTAGAAATTTCCTGACAGTGAGAACAATTAACCAGTGAAACACAGAAGTAGTGAATGCTCCAACACTGGAAGTTTTTAAGAAGAGACTGGATACCCATTTGTCTGAAGTGGTGTTGGATTTCCTGCCTAAGCAGAGGGTTGGACTAGAAGACCTCCAAGGTCCCTTCCAACTCTTGTTATTCTATTCTGTTAAAAGGAATCAGCTTTCGTGAGCTGCAACACCGAAGAAAAGGGCCTTGTAGGTGACTTTAAGTCCCTTTCAGTGAGTGCAGAACATTGAGTCCCCCCGATAAACCCCAGGGACATTTTGTCACAACAGCACAGAAAGAACAAAGGTATAGTTAAGCCACAAACTCACCATTCCCTCCCTCTAATCATTCCGTAGTCAGGAACACAGCAGCTCCTTGTTTTCCGTACTATCTCCAAATTCCATCGCTTGTCAACCAGGGACAGGGGATTGTCGAAGCGTCACATTCATTTTAACTCACCTGCGAGCCGAAAATCTCTTTTATCTAACCTTATTTCTTCTTGAGACACTTCTCCCTTGCTGTTCTTCCCAAGAGCATGAAGCCAACTCCTCGTCCCAATAAAACCTCTTTTATTTGGGTTAAATTCCCCTCCAGCAAAGTCCCAACGAACTGGTCTTTCATGAGATTTCACAACTACAGACCTTTATCAGGCTTGGAGAGCTGCCAGGGACATATCTTTCAAGCACCACGCTGGAGCAGAAGTCAGGAACAGATTTTCACCCTAATGAATTGAACTAATTGTCTCCTGCAAACTCCACTCCCCCTTCGCTCCTCTTTTATTCCCTGTGGGAGGGGCCATTTATTTATTTATTTATTTATTGGTTCGATTTATATGCTGCCCTTCTCCAGAGACTCAGGGCAGCTTACAATACATTAAGCAATAGCCTTCATACTTTTGTATATACCTGCTTAGTAGGGCTTTTGCCCCCCACAAGCAGTGTTCTTTTTTATACAAAGTCAGCTTATTGCTCCCACAATCTGGATCCTCATTTTACCTACCTTGAAAGGATGGAAGGCTGAGTTAACCTTGAGCCTGGTGAAATTTGAAGTCGCAGTAATTGCAGGCAGCTGGCTGCCATTCACCGTCCACCTGTGGCTTTACTCCTGAGCCGACCCTTGTTCCTTAGCTGTTCCCTTCTCCTGGCAGCTCTGCGCATGCGCACACTGGGAACAGGCTCCAGCTGTTCTTCTGCCTCACTGATGTCTGACTCCGAAGGCAGCTGACAACTGTCAGACGGCCCTGGGCCCCTCTCTGCCTCCGACGGAGAGCACTCATCAGAGCCTTCCGCAGATTCCAGGACTGGCCCATGTTCCTCCCCAACCTCCTCACTGTCTGAGTCTGTCGCCAGCTCTGCTGGTGGGCCACAACAATTGCTTTTGGGGGGGGGCATCTGGAATGGGAGGACGGTTATCCTCAACCGACGAGCACAATGGAACCCCAATTTTCTGTTCTTCAGTGAGAGGTTTGTTAAGAGAGTTCTGACCCCCATTTTACCAATGGGTTTGGGAGTGGGAGGCACCGTTATGCGGTGCTTCTCCTCCTTTCTCGCTGACCGTACGCAGTCTGTGTTGGCAGGGGGGCAGAGGTTGACCTCAAGACACCTCACTTGTGGGGTGCCACAGGGGTCTGTCCTCTCACCCCTCCTGTTCAACATTTATGTGAAGCCGCTGGGTGAGATCATCCATGGTTTCGGGGTGAAGTGTCAGCTGTATGCTGACGACACACAGTTGTACATTTCTACCCCGGATCACCCCAACGATGCCCTTGCCGTGATGTCCCGCTGCTTGGAAGCCGTACGGATCTGGATGGGGAGGAACAGGCTCAGATTCAACCCCTCCAAGACAGAGTGGCTGTGGCTTCCGACGCCTCGATATAGCCAGTTGGTGCCATCACTGGCTATTGAGGAAGAGATCTTGCCCGCCTCAGAGAGGGCTCGCAACTTGAGCGTCCTCCTGGATGCACGTCTGTCTTTAGATGATCAGGAGCTCCCACAGAGAAGACTCTCCCCCTGGGTGTTGCCAGCCGATATTGCAAAGGTCGTAACCGTGACAAATGGTCACAAGTCCCTTCTTTCACTCCTGTTGTAACTTTGCATGATCACTAAGCAAATTGTCATAAGTCGAGGACGAAAGTCAAAGTTGCAGGAGTCTCTATTCAAACAAAGCCCTGTTTCTTATATCATGTTGACTCTTTTGACCATCCTTGGATAGGGGTCTGGAAAAGAATACAGCACGGACATCAAAGCAGCTGTTCTGTATATTTTATGCGCTGAACACAAGGGTGAAATGCTCCCGGTTCGGACCGGATCGCCCGATCCAATAGCGAGTGGTTCGAAGAATCGGTAGCAAAAATCCCTGCCCCCACCCCATTGCCCAGCTGAGCCACGCGATCATCAGAGGCTGGGTTTTTTTTACTTTTAAAAGTATTTTTTCTATAACCTCTTCGGCTGAAAAAATGCTTTTAAAAGTAAAAAAAAAAAGCCTCTGATGATCACACGGCTCAGCTGGGATCGTCAGAGGCTTTTCAAAGCATTTTTTTCTGCAACCCCTTCAGCCGAAGAGGTTGTAGGGAAAAAAATGCTTTTAAAAGCCTCTGGCGATCCCAACTGACTTGCCTGATCGTCAGAGGCTTCTAAAACCATTTTTTTCTGCAACCTCTTAAGGTTGTAGAAAAAAAGCTTTTAAAAGCAAAAAAAAAAAAAAAGTTGGCCACGCCCACCCAATCACATTACTCCACCACCACCAAGCCACGCCCACAGAACTGGTAGTAACAAATTTTAGGTTTCATCCCTGGCTGAACACAACAGAAACGAACAGCAACATTTATTATTTCTGGATCAAAGTGGACAATGGGTTTTCTCTCAGCCCTTGGAAATTTAAATCTCCTAAGTAGAACAGTGATAAATTGGTCAGGAAAGGAAGAGATGATGGAAGGTGGACCAGAAAACCACTCAGGCTGCAAAACTCAAGATAAATGCAGTTTTAATGATGCAGGCTTTTTTTTTTTTTTGAAAAAAACAAACAAACAAACCCAAAAATCTGAATAGCTTGGAAGACGTGATACATTTTAGGACTGTAATCAGATTCAGTTGATCTCAAATGTCCTGGCTAGGAGTCACACATCTTGAATTTCTTTTATCCATTGTTTTCTTACCCTTAAAAAAAAATACATTAAGGAAGAAAAGTTTGGAAAAAAATAATCTGTGGAACTCTTTTATGAATCACTGGAGGCTTTCAGGCTTAATCTCATCTGCAGGCCTACCGTTTTCAAAGTTACTTCTGCATTTCCCAGTGGCAATGCATTCAGGAAATCTACTTATCTCCTTACTTTTTGGGCTCGTGTGTACAGTTGGAGGGGAAATTTGGAAGAGGTGATGAGAACGTAGCTGGATTTTCAAGGCTGCGTAAGCTAACTGGTGTCCCAAACGAGAAAAACAATCCTGCAATTAGCTAATAATAAGATCTCTGATGCAGAAAGTCCTTACCTGCTGTTCTTTGAGCTGCTCTGAATGAAGATTGCATTCTCCCTGAACAAATATTGGCTTCTCTTGGACCTGAACGTGTCAACAAGCTATTTGGCACCATCCATCTAAGGAGGCTTCGGCAGGTTTTGTGCAGAGATGCTGTAAAAGCATCTCCACCCCTTCTCTTTGGGCTGTGATCCCCTTCCAATTCCAGCCTCGAGAGCTCGCACTGAACAACTGAGAATATTTGCACAACGCACAGAGTCTGTGTTGACACTTTGTGACTTGTGGACAGGAGTTGCCAACGCCGGTATCAACTTTTTCCAGCCGCCTGTTTTAAAGGGAAGATCTCCCGTTACTGAGCTCAGTCTCGCTCCCAAAGTCGTGGTGACCTTCCTTATTGTGTGGCTGAGAATTGGCAAAATATGAACTGGAGACACATGTTGTTTCTGTCCAGCTTCATGGTTTTTTTGCTTCTGATTGGTACGTATGGCCGGCCCGGCACCCAGACTTAAGAAAAAAGTCCCTGAGATTTATTCAAACTTAGGCGACTGCCTGTGGAATTGCAAAAAGCTTATAGAATTTGGATTCCATCAGACTGCAACCACTGAATATATATATTATATTTTATGTAGGTCTTTGGTTATTCGGGTCTTCTCCCGCGTAAAATTGTATATTTATATTTTTATATTTTATATTTTATTATATTTTATATTTATATAATTTATATATAAAATAAATATATATAATCATAGATGATAGACAGGCAGGCAGGCAGGCAGATAGAGATAGATAGGTAGGTAAGTAGGTAGACAGAGAGATAGAGAGATGATAGAGACAGAGGAGAGAGAGAGAGAAAAAATGAGTTAGTTAATTAGGCAGACAGGCAGGTAGATGATATAGATAGACATATAGATAAGCAGATGCTAAATGCTAGATGCTAAAGATAGATAGATATATAGAAAGAGAGAGAGAAAGAGAGAGAGAGATGATAGAGAGAAGGCGAGAGAAAGAGAAAGAGAGAGAAAGAGTTAGGTAATTAGACAGACAGACAGATGATATAGATAGACAGATGATATAGATAAAGAGATGCTAAATGCTAGATGCTAGAGATAGATATAGAAAGAGAGAAAGAAAGACAGAGATGAGAGAGAGGAGAGAGAAAGAGAGAGAAAGAGCAAGAGAGAGAGAGTGAGTTAGTTAATTAGACAGACGATATAAACAGATGCTAAATGCTAGATGCTAGAGATAGACGATAGATAGATGATAGATAGATAGATAGATGATATAGATAGACATAAACAAACGCTAAATGCTAGATGCTAGATAGATATAGAAAGAGAGAGAGAGAGAGAGAGAGATGATAGAGAAAAGGTGAGAGAAAGAGAAAAAATAGAATAGAACAGAACAGAACAGAACAGAACAGAACAGAACAGAATAGAATAGAATAGAATAATAGAGTTGGAAGGGACCTTGGAGGTCTTCTAGTCCAACCCCCTGCCCAGGCAGGAAACCGTGCACCACTTCAGACAAAGGTTGTCCAATCTCTTCTTAAAAGCCTCCAGTGTTGGAGCAGCCACAACTTCTGGAGGCAAGTTGTTCCACTGTCAGGAAATTTCTCTTTAGTTCTAGGTTGCTTCTCTCCTTGATGAAACCTGGAAGAGGTCCTGATTTTAAACATGAATCCGGGACGCTTTCAAGATCCTATTTCTTTTCACAACAGCAAACAGTTTACGCTCCATTCTTTTTTATTTGCCTACTTCTAGATGGCAGGCGTAGCTTCGAGGACATCAGCGAAGAAAGTAAGTGAATTCTCTTTTGGAGGGGAGGAAAGGAAAAGAGAAAAAGATAGGAGAAAAAAGAAAGAAAGAAAAGAGGAAGGGTGTAACGTTCTTTAGTGTTAGGTCCAGTTCTACTTTCTTACGAGTGGTCAGAGTCACGTGTTCCTCTAGTTCCAGATCTGAAGAAAAAACCCTTTGTGCGGAGATCGGATGCTTCAAACTTTTTAAAGAAGCAGAAGAAAAGATTTTCACATTCCAGGGAGGAATCTGATGGTGAGACGGTCGGCGGGATCATAATGGAAAAATGACCGGATGCAGTTTTTTTAAAAAAGATAGATAGATAGATAGATAGATAGATAGATAGATAGATAGATAGATAGATAGATAGATAGATAATAGAGAGAGAGGAGAGAGAAAAAGAAAGAACGAGAGAGTTAGTTAATTAGACAGGCAGGCATGCAGGCAGGCAGGCAGATAGACAGATAGATGATATAGATAGACATATAGATAAACAGATGCTAAATGCTAGATGCTAGAGATAGATAGATATAGAAAGAGAGAGAGAGAGAGAGATGATAGAGAGAAGGCGAGAGAAAGAGAAAGAAAGAGAGAGTAAGAGAGAGTTAGTTAATTAGACAGACAGAGAGATGATATAGATAGACAGATGATATAGATAAAGAGATGCTAAATGCTAGATGCTAGAGATAGATAGATATAGAAAGAGAGAGAGAAAGAAAGAGAGATGATAGAGAGGAGAGAGAAAGAGAAAGAAAGAGCGAGAGAGAGATAGAGTTAATTAATTAGACAGACAGATAGACAGACAGATGATATAAACAGATGCTAAATGCTAGATGCTAGAGATAGATGATAGATGACAGATAGAGAGATAGAGAGATGATAGAGAGATAGATAGATGATAGATAGGGAGATAGATAGATGATAGATAGATAGATGATATAGATAGACATAGATAAACAAATGCTAAATGCTAGATGCTAGATAGATATAGAAAGAGAGAGAGAAAGAGAGAGAGATGATAGAAGGCGAGAGAAAGAGAAAGAAAGAGAGAGAGAGAGTTAATTAGACAGACAGATGATATAGACAGATGATATAAATAAAGAAATGCTAAATGCTAGATGCTAGAGATAGATAGATATAGAAAGAGAGAGAGAAAGAGAGAGAAAGAGAGAGTTAGTTAATTAGACAGACAGACAGATGATATAAACAAATGCTAAATGCTAAATGCTAGAGATAGACGATAGATAGATAGATGATAGATAGATAGATAGATAGATAGATAGAGATAGCTAGATAGATAAATGGATGGATGGATGGATGGATGGATGGATGGATAGATAGATAGATAGATAGATAGATAGATAGATAGATAGATAGATAATTGTATTCTTCCTTATAGTGTTAAGACTCCAGAGGGCTTAGGGATATTCCATTTCTGGTCGACTATATCCCAGTGGACAAAATTTGAAATCAATTGAGTGTCCCAGCCTATTCTGCCGGAACAAACCTATCAATAGCTCCAACGACACGACACAACAAAGAGCCAAAGCAACGCCTTGTTCTTTTCATCATGTCTATCATGGTCCAGAGTCTCCTGCTGCCTGAGCAGGAGATTGGAGGAGAAGACCTCCGAGGCCCCTTCCAATTCTCTTATTCTGTTAATTCTGTTAATATTTACGATCCGTTTTCCTGAGGGATGCTATTTCTTTCCAACTCTTTTGCAAAGCTCAAGATCCAAGGCTCCTTCCATCTGATGCTGCTGCAGAAGATCTAGAATAGAATGGAATAGAATCACAGTTGGAAGGGACCTTGGAGGTCTTCTAGTCCAACCCTCTGCTTAGGCAGGAAACCCTCCACCACTTCAGACAAATGGTTGTCCAACCTCTTCTTAAAAACTTCCAGCGTTGGAGCATTCACAACTTATGGAGGCAAGTTGTTCCACTGGTTAATTGTTCTCACTGTCAGGAAATTCCTCTTTAGTTCTAGGTTGCTTCTCTCCTTGATGAAGCCTGGAAGAGGTCCTGATTTTAAACATGAATCCGGGACGCTTTCAAGATCCTATTTCTTTTCACAACAGCAAACAGTTTACGCTCCATTCTTTTTTATTTGCCTACTTCTAGATGGCAGGCGTAGCTTCGAGAAGGACACCAGCGAAGAAAGTAAGTGAATTCTGTTTTGGAGGGGAGGAAAGGAAAAGAGAAAAAGATAGGAGAAAAAAAGAAAGAAAGAAAGAAAAGAGGAAAGGTGTAACGTTCTTTAGTGTTAGGTCCAGTTCTACTTTCTTACGAATGGTCAGATTCACGTGTTCCTCTACTTCCAGATCTGAAGAAAAAACCCTTTGTGCGGAGATCGGATGCTTCAAACTTTTTAAAGAAGCAGAAGAAAAGAGTTTCACATTCCAGGGAGGAATCTGATGGTGAGACGGTCGGTGGGATCATAATGGAAAAATGACTGGATGCAGTTTTTTTAAAAGATAGATAGATAGATAGATAGATAGATAGATAGATAGATAGATAGATAGATACATAGACATCTCTTTCCCGAGTGGCAGCGATGTGTCCAGCTCACCGAATCTGGCCTGCTGATATTGGGCGGCATCGGCTCTGACTGGGTCCTCGCTGCCAATACTGCAGGCAAGAACCGGCCACGCAGATCCTGCTTCATGGCTGCGCAGACAACCCACACCGGCCACTGCTTGGAGCTCCGGCGCCAGTACCCCCTCCCCCCAGGTCGACAGGGCTACGGATGCCAAGAGTTTGTTTGCGGCCACTCTTTGTGGCTGCCACTAAGAGAAGGGGCACACAGGCTACAATTTTTGGGAGCGGCCTCCGTGAGGCCGTTCCGGGTGGATGGCAGGTGCGTGTGGGGCATGTCCCCCCACTGTTCCCCCCCCCGCCTCACCTCCTCACCTCATGCTGTTTGCACAGCAGCTGCGCATGCATATAAGTTTTTTGGGGGGGGGCTTATTTTCAGGGGGGGGCTTATTATAGCACGTGCGCTCGAAAGCCCAATTGGGTTTATTATCGGGACGTGTCTTATTTCCGGGGAAACACGGTAAAAAAATGCTACGAACTGGTATTTCCAATGATCAGCTGTGAAAAGAAATCCTGCTTCCTAGCAAATCTAAATCACACGGCACAGCTGTTCCTCCCCCCCCCCCACTGTTCTACTTACCTTGGAAAAGGCTTCTTAAACTTGCTTTTTAAGCACTGTGCGGTAGCGCCTGTGAGGCACGCCCAGTGCAGGTTTGGTGCACATTGTGAATGTCTGCACACAGTACATGTTTGGTGCGCGCCGTGCATACACGCATAGTGAACCAGTAGTAGACACTGGAGCATTTCACCACTGAGATAGATAGATAGATAGATAGATAGATAGATAGATAGATAGATGATAGATAGATAGATAGATAGATAGATAGATAGATAGACAGACAGATAGATAGATAGATACAGTAGAAGATAGATAGATGATAAATAAGATAGATTAGATAGATGATAAATCAGATAGATAGATGATCGATACAGTAGACGATAGATAGATATAGATTAATAGATAAATAGATAGATAGCTGAGAGAGGAGAGATAGATAGATAAGAGGAAAGGAGGTACATATATGATAGAGATATGATAAAGAGTGAGATAGATGGATAGATAGATTGATTAGATAGACGATAAATAGATAAATTAGGTAATAGATGATAAATTGATAGGTAGAGAAATAAAAAGATAGATAGATAGATAGATACAGTAGAAGATAGATAGATGATAAATAAGATAGATTAGATCGATGATATATCAGATAGATAGATGATTGATACAGTAGACGATAGATAGATATAGATTAATAGATAAATAGATAGATGAGAGAGGGGAGATAGATAGATAGATAGATAGATAGATAGATAGATAGATAGATAGATAGATAGATAGAGATAGATAGATAAGAGGAAAGGAGGTAGATATATGATAGAGAGAGATATGATAAAGAGTGAGATAGATGAATAGATAGATTGATTAGACGATAAATAGATTAGTTAGGTGATAGATGATAAATTGATAGGTAGATAAAAAGATAGATAGATAGATAGATAGATAGATAGATAGCTACAGTAGAAGATAGATAGATGATAAATAAGATAGATTTGATAGATGATAAATCAGATAGATAGATGATCGATACAGTAGACAATAGATACAGGGATACAGGGATGATAGTTACGTCACTTGTTTCACTGCGTAAACTGAGCTACGGGTACACCTCAACTTACAACAGTTTGTTTAGTCATGGTTTCGAGTTACAACGGCCCTGAAAAAGGCAAATTAGGGACATTTTTTTTAACACGGACCATTGCACCATCCCCAAGGTCACATGTTCAAAACTGAGTCGCTCGGCAACTGGCTCGTATTTGTGACGGTTGTCGTGTCTCAGGTTTGGCGACCTTCTGACGTGCAATGTCAATGGGAAGCCGGATTCGCTTAACGACAGTGGGAAGGAGTAGTGGTGGGCCCTAAGCTTCTAGGATCCCTCTCACCGTTTTTCATTCCAAGCTCAGGAGTCCCAAATGCTTCACTTTCTATTTTGGGGGCAGCAGCTCCAAGCCCTTAAAAGAGGGTTTTTCTCAACCTTTGAACCCAAAGTTCAAACCCGGGTCATTTATTTTGGCTTATTAAATTAGCTGCAGTTCTCTGGACACAAAGTGAGCCCGTTCACCCACCAGCCTGACCTTTGGAGAGTTGGGAGATTGAAAGATGAAAGAAATTATTAATTCTCCTTCCTTCCTTCCTTCTTTTCTTCCTTCCTTCCTTCCTCCCTCCCTCCCTCATTTCCTCCCTCCCTCCTTTCCTTCCTTCCTTCCCTCTCTCTCCTTTGCTAATTCCCTCCATTTCCTTCCTTCCTTTCCTCTGTTCCCCCCTCCCTCATTTCCTTCCTTCCTCCATTCCTCCCTCCCTCTCATTTCCTCCTTCCTTCCTTTCCTCTCATTTCTTCCTATTTCCTTCCTTTTCTCTCTTTTCACACACACACACACACACACACACTAAAAAAGAGGACATAGCTGGTTATTGAACTAGAAACTTTTTATACATTCAGGTATTTTTTTATTTTCCTTCCTTCCTTCCCTCCCTCTCCTTCCTTTCTCCCTTGCTCGCTAATTCCCTCCATGTCCTTCCTTCCTTCCTTTCCTCTGCTCCTCCCTCATTTCCTTCCTCCGTTCCTCCCTCATTTCCTTCTTCCTTCCTTCTCCTTCCTAATTTCCTTTCCTCCCTATTTCCTTCCTCCTCTCTCTTTCATACACACACACACACACACACACATTTTTTTAAAAAAGAGGACATAGTTGGTTTTTGAATTAGCAACTTTTAATAGCTTCAGATATTTTTTCTTTTTCCTTTCCTTTCCTTTCCTTTCCTTTCCTTTCCTTTCCTTTCCTTTCCTTTCCTTTCCTTTCCTTTCCTTTCCTTTCCTTTCCTTTCTTTCCTTCTTTTCTTTTCGTTCTTTCCTTTCCTTTTCTTTATCCCGAAGGTTCCTTGCACTGAGGTATTCCTTCTACCATTTTTTTCTGGGAAGACTCTATTATTAGGGTTGCCTCAGCTAATAGGTACAGAATGGGAAGTGACCCATTTGGGTTCAGGAAAAGAGAGAGAGAGAGAGAGAGAGAAAGAGAGAGAGATGCAGCGCATAGCAATGGTGCAAACTGTTAATGGAGGAAGAAACGAGAGGCGCCTCCTGACTCCCACCCATTAACCTTAAGCCCCTTTCCCAACAGAAAGTATCAACTTCAGGAAACGGGTACTGCGAAGACGACACCATCCCCAAGGACAACCATGAAGGTAAGGACAGACAGATGCCGAACAAGCCACGCATCTTGGAGCGGTTTCCCATCTTGCCTCTAGAACTGCAAGGTTTTGAGACGCCCCATTCAGTGACTGGCCGTCTTTGAATGACCAACCGCTCGGTTCAAATGATCACAAGTTGTGATGGCGCTGAAAAAAAAGGGACTTGTGAGCAGTCCTTGTTTTATGATGGTCAACTGCGTCCCCACAATCGTGTGAACCAAATTTGGACCCGTGGGTACTTATAATGGTTGCAGGGTCCCGGGGTCACGTGATCATCATTTGTTGACCTCCCCAGGTAGTTTCCAACAAGCGAAGTCAAAGGGGGGGGAGAGTGGGATTCACTTAATGACCACATGATTCACTTTACGACCGTGGCAAAAAAATACCCTAAAATTGGGTGCGACTCATTTAACAACCATATCTCTTAGCGGCAAAATTTCCGGTGCCGATTTTGGTCGTAAGTCAAGGCCTATTTGTAAATGAGACCCATTATATATATTTTTTCATCTTCTAATCCATCTTCTGGGGTTTCCACATACAGTTTTCAGGGACGGCACCGGCTGGGGATGATGGGAGGGTATCAGACGATGAGAAGTTCAACTTAAATGTCTGACAAATGCAGGCAGTCCCCGACTTACGACTACAAATTGAGCCCAACCTTTCTGTTGCTAGGTGAGACATTTATGAAGTGAATTCTGCTCCATTGTATGACCTTTCTTGCATCACTGCAGTTAAATTAGTAACTTGGTTGTTAAGTGAATCTGGCTTCCCCCTTGACTCTGTTAAGTTAATTTTGTCCCATTTAGCGACCTTTCTTGCCACGGTTGTTAAGCAAATTGCTGCCATTATTAAGTTACACACACCGTTATTAAGTGAATCTGGCTTCTCCATCGACTTTCCCTGTCAGAAGGTCGCCAAAGCGGACCACATGATTCCAGTATACGGCCACCGTCATAAATATGAGTCAGAGGCCAAGCATTTGAATTTGGATCACATCACTCTGGGGATGCTGTGAGGGTGGTTCAGTGTGAAAAACAGTTGTAAGTCACATTTTTCAGCGCTGTTGGAATTCCGGTCACTAAATGAATCACTGTAAATCGAGGATTGCTGAAGTCTAAATTCTAATCTGGTGTGTGTGTGATCGGAGGATGGGAATGAAAGCCTTTTGTGAAGGGACAACGGGAAAGAAATCTTTCTTTCTTTCTGGCTAGAAATGTTAAAAGTCTCCATTTCAGGCGAAAAAATTTTCCGTCCTAATTTCTGTACGGTCCTTAAAATGTGAGCCTGCACACAAGAGACACAAGCGCCTTCTTGTCTCAGGTTGACAATTGTCCGCCTGTGAAAAGAACACGACTGAGCCTTGAATTTTATCCAAAAACTTGGAAAAGGTTTTACAGACTTGCAGTTTTTTCTCTGCAGGCTAAACAACTCATTCCCACAACACTGTGAAACTATTTAGTAAGGCTGTGTTACTATTATTCTTCTCATCCTCCCTATTACCTCTCTCCTTTTCTACTTATGACTATAACCATGTTGCTTGTATCTTTGTGATTATATTGTTTTATTTAGTTTCTTAGTATGATTTGATTGCTTATTTAGTATCCTAGGACTATTACTAAGTTTGTATCGTAGGATTTTTCATTAATGTATTTTTTATGTACACTGAGAGCTTATGTACTGAAGACAAATCTTTTGGGTGTTCTATCCCATTTGGCCAATAAAGAATACTTTCTTTCTTTCTTTCTTTCTCTTTCTTTCTTTCTTTCTTTCTTTCTCTTTCTTTCTTTCTTTCTTTCTTTCTTTCTTTCTTTCTTTCTTTCTTTCTTTCTTTCTCTCTCTTCTTCTTCTCCTCCTTTCCTCCTCCTCCTCTCTACCTCTTCTCCTCCTCCTCCTCCTCTCCTTCTTCTCCTCCTTCTTTCTTCCTCCTCCTCTTCTCCTCTTCTTCTCTTCCTCCTCTTTTTCTTTTCTTCTTCTTGTAGAAAGGAAACGGAGGGGATATCTTGAGACACCTATTAAATACGGGCTAATTAGGATGATGCCGCTTTTAATTTAGCCCTGTTGACGTGGAATCATCGCTTCAAAATAAGATTAAATTCAACAAATGTTTTTCTTTAAATTCCTAGTGTTTCCCCCAAATCAGCTTGTTTTATTTCTCCTGGATGCATTGAGCCTTGATAGACAAAATTCAACAACCGTTTGCATAAAACCCTGCAGTTGTTCAATGAGTCACCCAGCCATTAAGTGAATCTGGCTTTCTCGTGGATTTGGCTCGTCAGGTCACAAAAGGGGATTACGTGACCCCAGGGATGCTACGGCCGTCGTAAAATGCGCGTCCGTGGCCAAAACGGCCCTAAGTCCGTTTTTTCAGTGTTGTATCTTTGAACGCTCACTAAGCAAACTGTTGCAAGTCAAGGAGTAGCTGTACATCACAACAATATCAGGATCCTCTCAGGATACGGATAGGAATTCCAAAAAGCAATGATTACTGGATAATTTCCTATTTCTTTTTTTAAATTTTATTTTTTCTATCCATTCTTTCGATGTTTGAAAATAATGGGGCTTTACTGATAAAATCAGTAAATGCCTCACTAGGAAAACTGGTCCTTCTATTTGTGTTTGAAAAAGACTAAGGGAAACAAATTCTTTTAAACTGGTATCACAATGGATTCTTTGCAAAAAAAAAAAAAAACCCCACACATACAAATTTCCTGACAGGGAGAACAATTGACCAGCGGAAAGGCTTGCCTCCAAAATTTATAGGGGCTTCATCACTGGAAGTTTTTAAGAAGAAACTGGATAGCCATTTGTCAGAAATGGTCTAACCTTTTTCTTATCATGTGCCGGCACCCATAATGCAATGCGCCCCCCTGCACCTGCCCGCATGCCCCCCCGCATGAGCACAAGACCCCCCCGCTCTCCCCTGTCTCCCACACATGCGTGTGTGACTCCCTCAGCCCCGTTTTGGGCCTAGCAGGCCTCCCTGTAGCTTTCTGGGGCCAAAAACGGGCTGTGGGGGGGCATGCTGCCCACCCAGGCTCTGCCCCCGCCCCCATGCATGTGTGCGTGACCCCTCGAACATGCACACATGTCTCCCACATGTGCCCTGCCCCCCACGCATCCCAAAAATCAGCTAGCTGGCGGGAGGCATGCGCAGTAGAGCTGAGCTGGGAGACAGCTCGTGTGCCCACAGAGAGGGCTCTGCGTGGCAGCTGTGACATGCGTGCCATAGGTTTGCCGTAACGGGTCTGGGTCTGTTTGAGACAGGGGGTTGGACTAGAAGACCTCCAAGGTCCCCTCCAGCTCTATTCTGATTCTGAAACTTTGGAAAGACAAAGCAGCTCTGTTCCGAGCTTAAAACGGGATCACCCAACTAGGTCCTTTCAAACTTGGGGGGAAAACAAAATGCAAATTCAAACTATTTCAATTAAAACACGTATTCTAATTGCAACCTATTTGTCGCTGTGTTTACATAGCAGAGGAGGTACAAACAGGTGAGTGGGTTGTCCGCTGGATATTCGTATCGATATTTACCACTGAACACTTATTGGTTTTTTTTTTCCATTCTACAGAACTGCACGAGAGTACTGAAAGCTATGGGCCCGTGTATGAATATTCTAATATTTTTAGCATGTGGTGGTACAATTGCTGGCAGAGAGGAATCCAAACCTGTTGAATCAACCAACTATCTGCAAGCCTAGAATTATTTGCCATTCTATAATATGCCTACGTCAATTATGCATTTCATATTATCCGTGATTTTGCTTATAGTTGCCTCTTACTGTCTAACACAAATATGTAGAAAATCCTGAACATTGATCAAGTCTTACTTTCGGGCAGGACCACACCTCTTTAAGAGAGGGGTGTGTGTGTGTGTCTATTTGTGTGTACCTATCTATCTACCACCATGCATATTAAGCAGCGCTGTGAAGTTTCTGAAAGATAAATCTATCTTTCTGATAATTAATTCATGAGCCACGAGCCAAACTTCAAAAGAAATACAGTCATTTATTAGAAGCACCATTTCGGCAATATTCGGATGCAGTTAGAACTAATCCCACGTAGATTTACGTTCCCCTATGACCCTGTCTCTCTCCTCCTCCCTGGACACGTCATAAATCACATTCTCCAATTAACCACTTTGGCTGGCTGTGAAACCCAAAGCTCTCCTACTGACTGCAGTAGAAAGGCATCTGTGGAATGTAGTTTCAGTTAGGGAAATCAATCAGCTCCATCAGTTCTCCCTCCCTCCTGCTCCTGGCAACTTGAAAGCTTTGCAAGTTGAGAAGCGGTGGGTTTCACGTTATGTTACTACCGGTTCGTTGTGCGAGAATGCTCGCTTGGAGCGTGCACCTGCTTTCCACAAATGCACCTGGCCTCAAATACGTGCCTAAATAGGACGGCTCAGTACCACCTCAGATTAAGGCTGTACGATACTACGGCCAAAAAATTGGCAATTTTCAGTTGCCAAAAAATGCTTCCATTGGAAGGATCACAAACGCACCATCTTATCTACAGCTCTTAAAAGCAGCTGCATCTTTGCCCAAGTTGGTGGAACTGCCCTCTGTCCTTACTGGATAAAGAAGCGGCTGCTTTAAAGAGTTACAAAATGCAGCTGTCATCATGTTGCCAGGTGGTTCAAAAATACCTTTTCCAGATTGTTTCTTTAATTTCTGCAGGCTGCCAATATGCATGTTTTCATTCACAGAAAACCCGTTAAGGTATAATGCTCGAATAATCATTAGCGTTTTGCTAGGGGTGCTTGAAAAACCATCATTTGCTGATCTCTCTCAAATGAATCTTAGGATATCGCTAAAAGACATCGTTTATTAGCCTGTAACCATTTCTCTGTTTATGAAATGTATCTTAGCTTCTGGCATTCTCTTTCTAGCAGTTGTTAATATTGAAAAACAGCAACATTTTGAAAAAGCCTAATGCTTGTGTAGCTTTGCAGCTGACATGGTGTGCCCAAAGTTAGATGAATATTTCGAAAAATAAAATGGTAGTTTAAAACAACTCTAGATTCAAGTTGTCTGAGTTATTTGCTTCATGTAATGAAAAGGAAATGAGGATGAAGGCTCCCTTTGCCCTCCCTTCCCTTTCTCTTCCTTCCCTTTCTCCTATTTCCTTCCTTTCTCTCCCTTCCTCCTTTCCTTTCTCTCCCTTCCCTTCCTCTTTTCCCTTATTTCCTTCCTTTCCTTTTCCCCTACCTCCCTTCCCTCTCTCCTTTCCCTTCCTTATTTCCTTCCTTTCCCTCCCCCCCCCTTTCATTCCTTCATAGATAGGATTCACAACATGCTCTTTCTGTTGGATCTTCTGGGATGAGCAGGTGTGATTCGGGGTGTGGCAGTATCCCGGTCCCATGCCTCAAAGGACTAAGGTCCTCCTTGCCACAACTACCGCTTGTTCCTTGAGCAGGAGTCATGAGTCTTGAAGGTCCCCAGGTTGCACACTGGGTCTGCGGCAGCGCCACACAATTCATAACTAAAGACGGTAAACTCCCAGATCCTGGGTGGCTCCAACACCCAAAGTTTCTCAGCCTTGTCAGGATTGAGTCCTTGTTTCCTCTCTGAAGCCCTACGGCCTCCAAGAAATGAGACAGGATATCAACAGCATTGATCACTTCACTATAGGAGCTACACAAAGCAAAGATCCCTTCACTACAGGAGCTACACAAAGATTCAGCATGCTGATGATACCTCATCCCTTGGCTAGTGAGCAACCTATGGCCTTACCCAACAGATTCATCTAGATATTACAGAGGAACGGAGAAAGCATCAAACTCCGTGGCATCCCCAGGGTTGGGCTGAGGACAAGATCTCTATCTTGATCACTGGAACTATGAAGGAGCACTAACACAATACACCACCACCCTCGAAAGCCAGTCTAGAAGAAGACCATGGTTGATGGTACCATGAGTCCACCATAAAGTCAAGTTGTTTAATGTTTTGCCTTTGTGGAAATTGGGAACTCTCCTTATTAACAACTCTTAAAGTCCATCAGTGGTTGGATTCAAATTTTTTTTACTACTGGTTCTGTGGGCATGGTAGGAGAAGGATACTGTAAAATCTCCATTCCCTCCACACTTCAGGGGAAGGTTACTGCAAAATCCCCATTTCCTCCCGATCAGCTGGGACTTGGGAGGCAGAGAATAGATGGGGCGGGGCCAGTCAGAATTTTTACTACCGGTTCTCCCAACTACTCAAAATTTCCACTACTGGTTTCCAGAACTGGTCAGAATCTGCTGAGATTCACCTCTGCTCTGATATATTTCTAAAGATTAATAGCTACAGGTAATGAATTGGGCAAAAATACTGTAAGTCTTGGTATGGATAACCAATCCAACCTTTTAAACTTTTATAAATTTATAGTTAGGAACAACAGGTTAAAAATTCAACCACTGCAGTCCATTTCAACATTCCGGGAGACATATGCTAAGATCTGCCGATCAATGGCAATTTTATTTATCGGAAGTGAAGGGATTAATTGGAGGAATACAGATGGGAAAAAAGAAGATACACGACCAACAAACAATTCAAATGATCAACGTAAATTATTCCACAATGGAATTAGTCTCAATATATAGAAAACACTAGCGAAGTTTCTGTCTCAATTCCTATATGTCAACCCTTCTTAATTTGGAAGAGCTCACGATTTCTTGGCACACTTTATCACATTCAGGGGGAGGTTGAAAAAAGTCAAGAGGGCAACTTCAGCAGCGTAATCAAAACCTTGTTTTCCCCCACCTTTTTTTAGAGGCGCCATGTTGACTTTTTTGCCCAGCTGAGGTGCCTCTGGAAACATTATTTCCAGAAAAAAATCCCTCCTACTTGCCCTTCATAACTCCCCATGCATTCTTTCGGGGTTTGAAGTTTCAACTTTGTAAACTGTATTAAAATTCAAGATTCAGCTGCCCTTACTAGTATGGCGGATAGTGGCAGTGGATGCTGGGACTTGTAGTGTGCGTTTTCTGAAACGTCATCAGCAAACAGACGTTAACTTCCTGGATTAAAAAAAGAATTTAAAAAGCGAAGCTCGTAAAACACAGGCTCTCTTGGTTTTATTAAAATCATAAGAGTCTTCTTTCAAACACTTGGGTACATTTATCAAGGTTGCTGAGGTAAAATCCAACAGTCACACAGGTGTGCTGTTAAGGATCCAACATTAAAGCAAGGAGGATTTTTAAAACATCCTATTTCAAGGGATGATGGAGCCGTAGCCACAGGGGTGTCCAACCTTGACAACTTTTAACTTCTGTGGACTTCAACTCCCAGAATTTCCCCATCCAGCCATGAATTCTGGGAAGTGAAAAGTCTACAAGTCTTAAAATTGCCAAGGTTGCTTTAGGCAAAGACCTATCCGACGAAGGATTTCTTCAGATACAACTGAACCTCAGAAAAAAAAAGTTCCAGTATTTTTCCAGCCCCATCCTGAACTGCCAAAATCTCAGAGAAAGTTCCAAAGAAATGGACTTCACAGTTCCGTTCTAAATACGCCATGAACTATCCAAGAAGACATTTCTTCCCAAATCCAATGAAGGACGAGAATTAGCCACATCCCTACCAAGTTTCAAAGGAACAGAAAAAGTTATTCGGATCGGACTGTTGTTCATAGAAGGAAGATGGCTGTGTGAAAACACTTCATGGAGTTCTGAGGTTCTCCAGAAGGAAAGTTCTATAGCCAAGGCAGGATCAATCCACCATTATTTCATGCTGTTGAGAAACTGGGCGTGTTCTTCTCCTCTTGGCAGGAGAGTTTCTGCCCCAATTTTGGGGCCTTTCTTCTCCTAGGAAAGGAAATGTCCCGTTAGCTGCCATTGCTGTCCATCAAAATAAGCTTCACAATCCTTCCCATCTAAATAAGCTTCAATCCATTAAAGGTAAGGGTTCTCCTCCCACATATGTGCTAGTTGTTCCCAACTCTAGGGGGCGGTGTTCATCCCCATTTCAAAGCCGAAGAGCCAGCTGTCCGAAGATGTCTCTGTGATCATGTGGCCGGCATGACTCAACGCCAAAGGTGCACGGAACGCTGTTCCCTTCCCACCAAAGGTGGTCCCTATTTTTCTACTTGCATTTTTTCTGTGCTTTCAAACTGCTAGGTTGGCAGAAGCTGGGACAAGGAACGGGAGCTCACCCTGTTCCGTGGCACCAGGGATTCAAACCATTGAACTGCCAACCTATCGATCGACAAGCTCAGGGCCTTAGCCGAGCCACCATGTCCCAATATCAATCCATTACCCCATAATTCAATCTATTAGCCCATAATTAACTGTAGATACAGTGACGGTGTCACCTAGGTCTTCTCAGGACAAGCTAGCTTCTAACAACAATCCCACCCAAATGCAATTCCAATTCCAAATACTTTTCATGAAATCTCCCTGAAGTTACCTCCTTGGAATTTTCAGCCCATGAACTTCAGACTTTAATGTCTGGATTTTTCTGAGAGCATAAAATAATCTTCAAAGCTAAGGCTTCTTATACAAGAGACTATTTGTGGCCCAGGGATGAACTGTGGGGGTCCTTGGTGCTCTCTATGCTTGGTGGTTTTCTTGCTGACATTTTATTACTAGAATCCCACCCGTTCTAGCCCTGACAATACTACCTAGTTTGGTAATGAAACATCTGTAAGAAAATCACCAAGCTCACAGAGAGTACCAAGGACCCCACACAGGACTTCCTTTCTAATCCAATTTTGGTAGCAAACCTTTGGCTGACTCTTACCTTGAGCATTCCATCACGTTCCCATTTAAAGAGGCCACAGTTACTGAAACAGGAAGAAGGCAGAAAAAATAATAATAATCAAGATTCATTTCGTGTCTTAATAATAATAATAATAATAATAATAATAATAATAATAATAATAATAATAATAATAATAATAGGAGGACAAAGCCAAGATCAAATCTGGTGCTAGAAACGATGCCCTGGTGTCCCCCCCCCCCCCCATCGTGCTTTAGTTTAAGAGACTGGACAAGGGGAACCCCAAACTTCCATCAAGGATAACCTCTATCTCAACAGAAAATATTCCATCCAGAAGAAGTTATTTTTCAGGGGTTGCGAACAGAAGTTGTTCTGACCTAATCTTCCTTAGGAAGCATGAAGCAAGTCTTAATTCCGGCCAAAGCTCTTTTATTTAAACGACTGTGAATTACGGTCATTCACAATCAACAAGGCTTTGGCAAACAGTCTTTCAGAGTAATGCTTATCAACACCCACCACATCTCCTTTGGAATGCTGCCAGAGAATCAATTTCCAAATGCAGGGCAAGGCCAAACTTGGCACAGAGTCTATTAGAGTCATGAACAGAACTTTCCCACCTTGAATTGACCAAATGAACTAATTGCTTCCTGCAAAAGCCCATGTCCCGTTCGCTCCTCTTTTATGTCCTGTGGGAGGGGCCAATTATCTCCAAGGTGTGGCCTTACTCCTGAGTCGACCCTGCTTTCTTAATTGTTCTCGTCTTCTGGCAGCTCTGCGCATGCGCACACTGGGAACGGGCTCCAGCTGTTCCTCTGCCTCGCTATCTCTCTCTCTGCCTTCGATGCAGAGCCCTCGTCCGAGCTGTCCCCAGCCCCCAGGACTGGCCCAGGTTCCTCTCCAATCTCCTCACTGTCCGACTCTGTTGCCAGCTCTGCGGGCTACCAGCGGACGACAACAAATAGGAAGACAACCCCCCTCCACTTTGCATACCTGCAGTGTTTTTTTGGGAGCTTGTCCAGGGAAATGGCTCTGTTCCCACAGGCGCACTTGAAAAATCTCTTCACCCCGTTGTGCCAGTGGTAAGCGTGACCTTCCGCCACGCATGAATCCAGCAGTTTGAAATAGGTATAGTTGCACTTCACGGGTAAAAAAGAGAAAAAGAAGAGACGCAGTTTGAGAAAAGAAAAAAAAGATGCGTGTGACAACTGTGGCAAGATTATTGTATGCGCCAAGATGGAAGAATAATGAAATACCTAGAATAGAGGATTGGATTAGAAAAATGTATGGGGGTTGCAGAAACAGTCAAGCTAACCAGTTTGGTCAAGGAAAAAATAATAAAGACTCTTCTAGAAGACTGGAACAATTATATAGGGACTTTTTTTAAAAAAGGACTGATCATTTATGAATCTGGGGATTAAAACGGGCCAAAGAAGAAGTGGGAAGAATAAAAGGATAATTACTCAATAGAAGAAAGGTGGAAGTCATAATCCTTCCTCTTTTTTCCCTTCCTCCTTTTTCCTTCCTTCCTTCCTTCCTTCCTTCCTTCCTTCCTTCCTTCCTTCCTTCCTTCCTTCCTTCTTTCTTTCCTTTCTTCCTTCCCTCTCCAGTTGGCTTACCGTTTTGCACGTTGCCACACGACATTTCATTTCTCGGATGCTCCTCATCTTGTCTTCCATTTGTTCTTTTTTCACCAAGGGCTCGAAGTACCTTTCCTGCATCTCAGCCTCAAACTGTGATATGGGAATGAGAGAGAGATTGAACGGGAGATGATAAAGTTTTAATCTTGCCCCATAAATTAACTGGTATAAACAACATGAGTTATGCTGAAGACAAATTTCCTTCCTTCCTTCCTTCTTATCAAAGTGTTTACAGTGTGACTGCTAGTTTGAGACAACTCAGGAGCAAAATACAGTACCCAGAGGTTCTGTCTTTCAAACAGTGGTTTATCTACAAGTTATATATAGTATATATACATATACACGTGCTAAGCAAAGGCAGGCAATCAGTCAATCAATCAATCTTCAATTATAACACGAAGCATACACGGAGAGAAAATACATGGGGAACTACAATGGAGATAGAACATGAGGAGAGAGAGAGAGAGAGAGAGAGAGAGAGAGAGAGAGAGAGAGAGAGAGAGAGAGAGACGTTCCAGTTGGTGACGAAAAAAAAACCCCTTTATGATCCAATCTTCCAGATTTAAAAGCGCTTTGATGACCGTTTACGGCTTTCACAAATCAATCCGTAAACACAAAAGAAAAAAAGATGCAAGACCATAAGCACAGCCATACTTTTGGCTTCATCAGTTTCTTGACGGATTCTTGGCCGCTCTCCAAACGGTTTTATGTAGGATGGGCTCACCTCCTTAAGAACACCGTTATGTTTCGAGCGAGCATTCCGGATTTCCTGAAACTCCTCCGATTCCAGGTATTCAAGCTGCTGACGCCGTTTCTTTTCCACGGGCTCTAACGATCCCCCCTCTGTGGAAATAACACACACACACACACCAATTCAGACTTCTGTGGTGTAGCTGGGCAAGAGGATTCCTTTAATTAGCCAGTCTTAATTGTTTCGAGGATCTGTTTAACTTGTTAAACTATGACGTATTTTATCTCTCTCTCTCATCTATCTATCAATTTATCTATCAATCTATTTATCTATCAATCTCACTTAACGAATGTCTCGTTTAGCAACAGGAATTACAGTTGTGGCTGTAAGTCAAGGACCCCCTGTAAATCGACAAACAAAAGGATAACCGCCATGGCATCTAGCGTTTTCCGCACCTTCTGAATCGGCGATATTTTGCTCCACTCTTTCAAAAATCCCCGGAACGTCAAAATCTGATCGTTTCCGTTTGACGCTGTTGGGATCTACTTTGGAAAGGACCTGGCCTTTTGCGCGCAGTTTCTTTATCGCTGCCATCTGAAAGAAAGCCATTAGAAATGCAGTCAACCATTTCAATTAAATCTCGTGCGAAAAGCCAGCGCGACAAAAAGAAGTTACATCCCGAACACCGATGGAACAAGGCCTTTTAGAAACCATAATTTCTAAAAAGTTACACGCGTCCAACCCTCAGAGATTTCCCCCCCCCCACAAGTTAAATCTGCGAGATCGTAGTTTATAACAAGAAATTTAAATCACCCAAAGTGTGCCATGTATCTTACATTTTCTCCCTCTGAACAAAAGAAAAATGAGAAAAAAGGTTTTATACCATTTAGCATCCAATTCTCCATCCGTGTTTCAAGTAGAAATTTGGGGGGGATTCTAGAAGGAACCCCAATTAATATGTACAAATACGTCATTCAAAATGAATTTGGAGAATTGGCAGAAAGTTTATCAAAATGGCTCAAAAAAGGGTTAGCAGGCAGTGCTGGGAATCAAGATCTTAAAAGGACTAACCAATAAACCAATTCATCCTTCACTGTAATAATTAAAATTAAGCATATAAGTATTGACTTTTTTTTTAGACTATTTATGATTTTTAAGAGGGTTTAAATATCATTTATTTAAATTAAAGAAATATTGTTATATATATTGTATTTCTCCTTCTCTACTTGAAATAAGTTGGAGGAGACTTTTGTTATATATTTGATGGATTATTTGGTCGCCGTTGGCAGCTGTTATTCTCCTCCTCTGTTTTCCCTTTGTGCTAGCTTGTACATACATACATTCATACATATATACACACACTACCTGGATACCCAAGCATGAAACTATGTGATCGAACTTGATAAATCAAAACTTACAGCTTGAAAATTCTACTCTCCCCTTCTTTTCCTCAGGCTTGCCCCACAGAAGCCTCTCCTATCTTCTCCCTTTCTCTCCCTCAGATCATGTTGTTGTTGTTGTTATTATCATTAATAATAATAATAATAATAATAATAATAATAATAATAATATAATATAAAAAATACTAATGATCTGATGGTCATTTCGAAAAATCCTTTCTTAGTGAGCACCTAGAAGCCAAGAGGAACATACGTGCCAAATTTCAAGTTTGTAGGCTTTACGGTTCTAGAGATTTTGTGATTACGGCGTGAGTGGTTTTCACTTTTATATATAGTATTTAATATTAGTATTTATTTGATTTTTATACCGCCCTTCTCCAACTGGACTCAGGGCGGTGAACAGCCAAGATAAAACAAAACATACAAAATTTAAAACAGTTTAAAAGATAATTAAATAATTTCGGCCCACAATTTAAAACAACCCAGTTAAAGATAGATAGATAGATAGATAGATATAAAGAAACGGCTTCATTTTATATCCTGCTTTTTTGCACATAAGGGAATTATAAGCTGGGGGTCTCCGTTACCTTTTTGGCTTCTGCCAAGCGGCTCAGTTTGGGGGCCGGAATGGGGCAATCGTCAAAGAAGAGAATGTCGTCCCCTTCAGACAGACCCGAACCAAGTCTGGGGGTCTGGGGGCTGGACAGTTGTCCAGCTTTAGGAAACTCAGACGCTGGTGTTGGGGACTGCAGCACAGCCTGCCCCACAGAAGAGGCTGGGGTCTTTTTAACAGCAGGGTCCTGAAGAAATCTGCAACGAAGGGGTGAAAATAAAAATTATAGTTTTGGGTGAAGGAGATAAACTCTAGGAAGCATCTGCTCCAATGTCTGTTTTTAGCATTTCTCGGGAAGTGATGGTGGTTTGTTTGTTGATGACAGTTCCCAAATCCTGGATCAGACCATTAGTCATCCCCCCGCTCCCCCAATGATGGCATTGGGGGAGGGGGGGGACGACTAATGCCATCACTCTGCCAAACAACTCATTCCCACAACACTGTCAAACTATCTAGTAAGGCTGTGTTACTATTCTCCCTCTCATCTTTCCTATCTCCTTATCTTCCTATAGCTAGAATTTTGTTGCTTGTACCTTAAGATTTATATTGTTTATTTAGTATCCCAGTACGATTTATGTTGATTGCTTATTTAGCATCCTATAACACTAAGCATTGTATCTTATGATTTGTGACGAATGTATTTTTATGATGACAATGAACATGATTTATCACTTGTATGTAGAGCGGTTATGCACCGGAGACAAATTCCTTGTGTGTCTAATCACTCTTGGCCAAAGTATCATTCTGTTCTGTTCTATTCTATTTCTATATTCTAATCTATTCTATTCTATATTCTGTCCTATCCTATCATCCTATTCTTACTCTATTCTTCATTCCAATATTTATTCTATTCTATTCTACAGTGTTTCCTGGAAAATAAGACCCCGTCTTATATTTTTTTGAAGCCTGAAATAAGGGCTTGGCCTTATTGCCATGCGCTCAAAAGCCCGATTGGGCTTATTATCAGGGGATAATGTCTTATTTTGGGGGAAAACATTTTCATTTTCTGCTTCAATTAATTTCTTATTCTCCGAGTCTCTTTTGTTTTTTTTCGGGGGTTTTTTGCAAATTATTTTAACAAAATGAAAATACAACACCCAGCCAGCTTTTTTCTTTCAACATCAATATAGTTTTCTATGCAGGGGGTCCTCGACTTATGACTCGCTGCTTAACAACCATTCAAAGTTACGACAGACCTATAAGGAGGCTATTTACCACTCGGATTCAAAGATCCGACCATTGCCTCCCCTGGGGTCACATCACCAAACGTGGGTCACTCAGCCACCAGGGTTGCCCGGATGCCTGTTTGCCAGTCACGTGGTTGGATTTTACGCTGGTTTTGTTGAAAACCAGCAGTTATATAATATTGGTTCACTTAACAACCGCTGCAAAAAAATAAAATAAAATTGTAAAATCAGGATAGTAAAATTTCATGTGTGGCCCATTTTATAATCGTCGTGGCTTACGACCAGAACAGCAGGCTCCATTATGGTCGTAAGACGAGAACTTCCTGTACATATTTCTTTAAAAAGACAGTTAAGTTTGATAGAAGAATCTGGCAAGCTTCCCATATATGTAATTTTCTAAACAACTCCACATAATAAACCCTTCTGGTTTGCATGGATGAGAATGGCTGATGCAACCAGCCTCTGTTAACAAAATCCATATTGCATTTCCCCCCCTAGTTAGGTAAGGCAGCCGTGAAACCTATCAACACAAAGAAAGTAGATCAATATCCGAGATCATCAGAGGATGACATAATTAGGAAAATTTGGGATTGGGCTAAAATGGACAGATCTGTAAAAAATAAAGATAAAGAAGACTCGAAATATTAAAGGACATGGAATAAATTTTATGAATGGATAGAGACAAGAAGTAGAAATGAGAGGGAAGTTTATGAAAGTCAGTACAACAAAAATGTATAAAATTATGGGTATAATATGGAAAAATTGGTAAATAAGCTGATGTAAGTAGAAATTTAGTTGAAGTTTTCTTGCATTTTCTCTCTCTTTTTTAGTTGCATTACCATAATTTCTCTTAACATACCATAGTTATAGTTATTAGCTTGTATGTTAAGATTTGCCATTGATTTCTCTCTGGCTCTGTCTTATTTGCATTGTTATCCTGACATGGCACTCTTTTCAATAAAAAAATAAATAAAATAAAATAAAATAAAATAATAAAATAAAATAAAATAAAATAATAAAATAAAATAATAAAATAAAATAAATAAAATAAAATAAAATAAAATAAAATAAAATAAAATAAAATAAAATAAAATAAAATAAAACTCCATTTAGGAACGAATTAGAAATGAAAAACCAGCAGATCTTTCCTCAAATAAAAACGTGCACATCGATGAAGTGCTGGGCCTGATGATATCACTTTGACCTCAACGAGCCAGAGAGGAAAAAAAAACATTTTAAAATTTACGTCAGAATCATTGATGTGGCCCTTGTGAAAACAATGGCTGAGGGCTCGTTCAGTAAAGCTCCTTAGCTGTGTATATATAAAGTCTCAAAGAAAGAAACGTTCTGGAATATTGTGTTCTTTTTCTGAAATGCGCCACAACTTCTCATTCTGGAAAAACACAATGGCCCTGAGGCAGACCATTCTGGCACAGAAACAAAATGTTTCATTATCAAGACCTTGGGGAGAATGGCATATATTGTCCAAATGTGGGGTTTTTGGGGGCTCCCTCAGAGATAGCTGATGATCTCCCTAAAAGAGGTTGACTAACATTTCATAAATGGTGGCTGAGTGGCTAAGACTCTGAGCTTGTCAATCAAAAGGTCGGCAGTTCGGCGGTTCGAATCCCTAGTGCTGCGTAACAGGCTGAGCTCCCGTGACTTGTCCCAGCTTCTGCCAACCTAGCAGTTTGAAAGCAGGTAAAAAAATGCAAGTAGAAAAATAGGGACCACCTTTGGTGGGAAGGGAACAGCGTTCCGTGCGCCTTTGACGTTGAGTCATGCCGGCCACATGACCACGGAGACGTCTCGGACAGCGCTGGCTCTTTCGGCTTTGAAACAGAGATGAGCACCGCCCCCTAGAGTCAGGAACGACTAGCACATATGTGCGAGGGGAATCTTCAACATTTCATAAAGTTGTTCAAAACTGAATTCTGATCAAGCAATCATGGGGATGCTGCACATTTCTCAGTGCTGTTGCAATGTCGATTAGTCGCCACTAAACAAATGGTTGTAAGTCAAGGACTAAAAATAAAAATAAAAACAAGACCATTAAGCCATGTGTTCCTACAGAACAAAATGGAAAAGTGTTGTTACCTTCTCTGGATTTCATCAGATCTTCGTTTCCGGGCCGCCAACATTTGTTGTTTCTGTAGTTTCAGCAAAGCTGAAGGAGAGATGGAGTGGATAGCAGGAGTTGACTTCCCTGTAGATCCTGAAAAGTAAGGAAGGAAGGAAAGAGAGAGAGAGAGAGAGAAAGAGAGAGGGAGTGGGAGAGAGAGAGGGAAGGAAGGAAGGGAGGAAGGAAGGAAGAAAGAAAGAAAAAGAGAAGAAAGAGAGAGAGAGAGAGAGAGAAGGGAGGATGAAAGAAGGAAAGGAAAGAAAGGAGAGAGAAAGAGAAGGAAGGAAGAAAGAAAGAAAAGAAAGAGAGAAAGAAGAGAGAAAGAGAGAAGGAAGAAAGAAAGGAGAGAGAAGAGAGAAAGAAAGAAAAAGAGAGGAGAGAGAAAGAAGGAAGAAAGAAAGAAAGAAAGAAAAAGAGAGAAGAAACAAAGAGAGAAGAATGAAAGAAAAGGAAAGGAGAGAGAGAAAACTGAAGATGTGACATCTGAAAGCTGCTTTTTCAAAAGTCATTGATTTTCTGGTCTTTGATTTTCCTTGAAGACGTTTTGTTTCTCATCCAAGAAGATTTAGAGGAGAGGAAGGTAGAAGTGGGAGGGAGAGGAGGAGAAGAAGAAGAAAGCAAAAAGGAAGAAAAATACAAGAAATACAGGGAGGAGGAGGAGAAGAAGAAGGAGAAGGAGCAGCTTCTTCTTGGATGAGAAGTGAAATGTCTTCAAAGAAAACCAAGAAAGAACAGTGTCCTTTTTAGAAAAAACCCTTTGGGAAAACCATGACCTGGATGACCGAGAATCTGTGACAGCTCTTCTCAAACCAACAAGCCAGCATGTCTCCCATGTTCCTTTCCCACGTACCTGATGCCCCACCTTGGGTGAAGTGTTTATTGAGATTCCGGGCTCCAGACGAGGGCATCGCCAAGAGTTCCTTGAATTCTTCTGAACAGGGTGGTTTGCCAAGACCTAAAACGGAACCACAGATGAGATGGAGGAAGCTCTTCAACTTCAATTTCAGGTAGTCCTCGATTTATACTTCATTTAGTGACTGTTTCAAGTTACAACGGCACTGTAAAACGTGAAATTTCAAAACTTCCGTTGCAGCATCCCCCGTAGTCACGTGATCCAAATTTGGAGACTTGGCCACTGGCATGTACTTATGACAGTTGCAGTGTCCCTGGGTCAGGTGATCTCCTTTTGCGACCTTCGGATGAGCAAAGTCTACGGGGATGCCAGATTCAACTAACAACTCTGTCAAGGAAGATTGTAAAACGGGACAGAGCTCCCTTAACAACTGTCTTGCTTAGCAACGGAAATTTTGGCCTCAACTGTGGTCGTATAAATCGAGGACGACCTCTTTCAGAAAGAACCAGGCTGAAAGAACCTGGCCTACCCAAGACAGAAAACAGAAGGAGAAGTTACCCAGTTTTTCTTTGGTTTCCTGCAGAATCGCATCCACTCCTCTCACAACTAAATTTGTCAACGTTGTTTGGACTTTCTTTTTGGGAATGGCAGCTGCGGCCCTGAAGAGGGGGGACACAAGATCACAACTCAAGGGCTGGAAATCAAACCCACCCGTCTCTGTTTAAAACATTACAATTAATTCTGATTTTATGGAGGGAAGAGTTCTAGCTTGGGTCTCTCCTTGATTAGTTTCCACCCAGCTACTCTTTATGGCAGCCCCTTAGATATTGGAACCCTGCTATCATGTTACCCCTCGTCCTTCTTTTCGTGTCTAATCTAATGAAAAGAAGGACTAGGGGTGACATGGTAGCAGGGTTGCAGTATTTGAGGATGTCACTGCGTTTTTATATTTACTAGCAGAGCTATTATTTCTGAACTGTCAGACTTACCGTAGTTTGCCAAGTTTCTTATCAGCATCTACTGCGCATGTACACATTCTTTCTCTTCTCCTAAAAAACTTTCCTTTGTTCTCCAGCCAGGGAAGGTCCCAGGCTGGGATCTTTGCCAACATGTAATTATTTTAGATTAATAAGATGTTTTATTTTATTTACAATAAATATAAGTTTAATTAGAGAATGTTTCTTCGGTTTATTGATCAAGTATACACAAGGAGAACGTCATGATCCAATTCAAAATGAGGGCAATTACCCCATGCAAGGTAATGGGGCTGATTGCCGCTCTGACAGAGGAGCTGCCCCAAAGAAGAGTGGGTCAAGCTATTCTCCAAAACACCTGAGGGCAGGACAAGAAGCAATGGGTGGAAACTAATCAAGGAGAGAAGCAACTTGGAACTAAGAAGGAACGCCCTAACGGTGAGGACAATTAACCAGTGGAACAGCTCGCCACAGAAGTTGTGGGTGCTTCATCCCTGGAGGCTTTTAAGAAGAGATTGGACAGCCACCTATCTGCAATGGTATGGGATCTCCTGCCTGAGCAGGGAGTTGGACTAGAGGACCTCCAAAGGTCCCTTCCGATTCTGTTAATCTAATTAAACCAAGATCTGGATAAGCAAACTCTGGGTCCCAGATCACCCCTAAAAGGGACAGAGGAGCATTTTCTTACACAGAGGCAGCGTAAGCCGCTGAGGAAACTCCTCCGTAGTAAAAACCGTCTTGGCAGAGCTTCTCTTTCAAGCCGAGGTTCCGCTTGGCTGTCCTTTTTGGTGCTCGGGTGGTGGAGAAAGTGGACTGCAGATCCGCCCTCTTCGAGCTCCGTTTTCGATACTCGGATTGTATGTGATACTGACAATACTCACACTCGCTCTGAAACGGGAGACACCAAGGAGTCCGTGAAACTGAGATGATGATCAAAAATAATATTTTTTTAAAAAATAGAATAGAATAGAAAATATGGAATATAGAATTAGAATTGGAATAGGAATAGAATAGAATAGAATATAGAATGGAATGGAATGGAATAGAATAGAATAGAATGGAATAGAATAGAAAATATGGAATATAGAATTAGAATTGGAATTGGAATTAGAATAGAATATAGAATAGAATAGAATAGAATAGAATAGAATAGAATGGAATGGAATGGAATGGAATAGAATAGAAATTCTTTATTGGCCGTGTGATTGGACACACAAGGAATTTGTCTTTGGTGCGTACGCTCTCAGTGTACATAAAAGAAAAGATACGTTCCTCAAGAATCGTAAGGTCTAAAAATAATATAATATAAATTAATTATATAATAATATAAATAGTAAATAAATAGATAAAACTCCATTTGCAGCTAGCCAGGATTCCCCTTAGAGATTGACTACGCCCTTTAAAGTGGGCAGAGGAAATTTATTTACTCAGTATTAATTTATATCCCGTTTTTACAGGCAGTTCTCAACTTACAACCCTTCGTTCCGTTTGAAGTTCCGGTGGCGCTGAAAAGAGAGACCTATGACCGTTTTTCACACTTATGACTGCATCCCTGCAGTCACGTGATTCAGAAGTTTGGCCACTGACTCGTATTTACGACGGTCGTAGGGCCTCCCGGTGGGGAGGGGCGTGTCACAGGATCCCGACAAGCAAAGTTGACGGGAAAGCCGGATTTGCTCAACCACCGGGTGACTGATTTGCCGGTTGCAGCAATTCATTTAACGACCGTGGCAAGAAAGGTCATAAAATGGGGCAAAAGTCACTTAATGACCATCTCCCTTAGCAACAGAAAGACTGGGTTCAATGTGTGGTCATAAATCGAGGAGTCCCTGGATTATTTTTATAAATGAAATTTGTAGCTGAGAGAGAACTCAGTACTTGGCTATCCGTGGTTATCATTTATTTTTAAATGATTTCATGATCCCACCCCCCAAAACTGTAATTTGCAGGTAATTAATATCTACCTGTATGAAAACCTGGGAGCCCAGCCACCCTTTTTACCTGATTAACTATCTGCGTACAGGGCTCTCCATTTTTCTTCCTCGCTTTACAAGTCCCCAAATCCATGGCTTCTCCCAAAATCAGGATCTTTTGAGGATGATCGACAGATAGAGACACCTGAGGAGAAAGGAGGAGGCAGCTTTTGGCTTTCAGGAAGCTGAACGGATTTATATCCAACGTTGTTACAGATTAAGGGTCCTTATCAAGCAAATATTTTCTCAGCCGTTTTAATCACATTTTCTGTGGCGGGAAGAATGCAAATATTGTGGTTTAGTGTCTTGAGGAAGGGAGCTTTGATTTTCCTACACAAAAGGCCTCGTGGCAGCCCGATGAGGAAGATTTAATTCCACTACAAATGATTCTGATGTTCAGCAGCTTCTGAGATGTTTCTCCTACTCTTCACTTCTCCCACAAATGCTGGTGCAAGAACAACCATGTTTCAATCTTAATCTGGAACAAACCAGCTTTGTTTTTCAGGATCCGAGTTGGGTTGGTCACTGGGACCAGAGGTTTCGTCTTCCAAGTTTTGGGATTTGTGCTGGAGCCCATCTTCAGCAGAGCGCAACAAACAATGATACACATTCAAATTTTGCAGCTAACTAAGATTGTGGGACGGGCAGGGACAAAAACAGCCAGGGAAAAAGTCTCCCTGTCAGTCAACAGGAGTGCTGATTTACCACCAGCTGATCAAGTACTTAGAAGGTGAGAGTTTGGCAACATTAAGCCAACAACTTAATAGTCGGCCATCAACACCCCAATCGACAACTAAAAAGCACCATATAAACACCACACACAGAACAGCAAACACTCTGCTAGACAGAAGTTCCTTGAAGATGGGCTCCAGAAGTCCATAAGACAAAACCTCTTAACCCAGATTGGATCCTGCAGCATTTTCCTGGGACACATAGATTTCCCTTCTTTCAACTTTATTTTTACTTTTCTGCAGACAAATTGTGTCCAGATCACAATCTGTTCTGGGCATGGAAGAGTTTGTGAGTGGAAGGGCCCTCTCAAGGAGGTCCTCTCCTTCGAGACAGGCCAATTGCTCCTCAACACTGTTCAGAGAACTTTCTTCTGGCCTTCAGCCCAAGGATGATAGCCAACAGGAGAGCAAGTTCTCCTATTTCACTTCAGGACTGGTTTCCAAGTCGAGAACCCCTCAGAAACCTAGGAGCTCACACAGATTTCTCCTTTTCTTCTCCCACCACGAAAATCCATCCACACCTTACATTACAGAAAATGGTTATGAGGTGTTTGTTGAGGTAAAGATCTAGAGGCCTTCTGCCTCAACCTTGATCCATACCTCCTCTGATCCTTCCTTGGGTTTCATCGGGTTAGCGTTGAGGAGGCCTACAACCATGCCTTTATCTGTCTTCCAGTGCTCTTTGTGAACGTCCCCAAACAAGAAGAGGGAGACGGACCTGCTGAAGTCACGCAAGTCGTTCAGGTGCCAGATGCTGAATGTTTTACCCTGGAAAATATGAAGAGAAAAAAGCACCTTCCTCATTTGCAATAATAGGTTTAAACGGTGAATTGTTGGCGCAGTGGTTAGAATGCAGTATTGCAGGCTGACTCTGCCCACTGTCCGGAGATCGATCTTGACCAGTTCAAGGTTGACTCAGCCTACCGTCCTTCTGAGGTCAGTAAAATGAGGACCCAGATTGTTGGGGGCAAAAGGCTGACTCTGTGAACTGCTTAAAGCACTGTGAAGCGGTATATAAGTACTATTGCAATATTTTCCTTCCTTCCTTCCCTCTCTCTTCCCTTTCCTTCCTTCCTTTTCCCTTTCCTCTTTTTCCTTCCTCTGACCTGTGATGGCGCAGTGGTGAGAATGCAGGATTGCAGGCTAAACTCTGCCCGCTGCCAGCAGTTCAATCTTGACTGGCTCAAGGTTGACTCAGCCTTCCGTCCCTCCGAGGTGGGTAAAATGAGAACCCAGATTGTTGAGGGCAAATATGCTGACTCTGTAAACCGCTTAGAGAGAGCCATAAAAACACGATGAAGCGGTTTATAAGTCTAAATGTTATTGCTATTGCTAAGTTATGGATATCGTTAGATATTTGGTTAATTGCTAAACCTTGGACCATTCACCTCCTATATATGGATAGATTGTGCATATCCTTGACTTACAACAGTGACCGTGCAAAGTTACAACGGCACTGAAAAAAAGTGAGTGATGGACATTTTTCAGACTTACGACTGTTGCATCATCCCCACGGTCATGTAATTTACATTCGGATGCTGGACCACCGGTTCATATTTATGACGGTCTCAGTATCCCGGGGTCACATGATCCCCCTTTGCAACCTCTGAGGAGCAAAATCAATGGGGAAGCCCGATTCACCTAAGTGTTGCTAACTTAACCAACTGCAGTGATTCCCTTGACAAATGTGGCAAGAACGGTCGTAAAATAGGACAAAACTCATTTGACAAAATGATTCTCTCAGTACGAGAAATTTTGGGCTCGATTATGACCGTAACTCAAGTACGATATTTGTCTCCTGTTTATGTTTAGGGATGATAAGCAAGACATTTAACAAAAGGCAGATAGAGACCACATCGATGTCCATCTAATGCAGAATTGCTCGGTCGTTTTAAGCAAAATGGAAGATGGATGTCTTTCACTCTAGCGACCTCTCCGAGAATCATGCAAGATCAACAGGAGGCCGGAAGAAAACAAAAGGATTGTTTTTAAAAAATTTCTTCAAAGAATGATCTTGTTTACAATGCTTTTGATAACACCTCCATGACAGTCCTAGAAAAATATGTTCTCCCCAAACACGACAATCCCTCTGAAGTGAAAGCAAAGTTTCCTTTAATTAGTAGTTCTAGCAACTCCGGCAAAAGGTTTCTCTCTCACCGCAGGCTACAAGTCCGTCTGTCTGGAAGATGAATAGTTGTCTGCCACACCTATTCATCTCTGCCCACTGCCTTTTATTCCCCAGAGCTATGGTGGGGCTTTGCTAGCAGAGGTGTCTCTTCCGTCCCAAGGACCAGCCCATAGATTTCCACTGCTCTCCTCTCCTCTGCTTTCTGAGTGTCAGGCAGTGGACCCAGCTGTTCCTCCTCTTCCTCATCAGCCACATCCAGACCTGGGAGCTGTTGACTCTCCATCTGAGGGCTGACGGACAGTCCAGGCTCCGCCTCTGTCTCTCTCTCTCTGCCAGCTCCATTCCCTCTTCCCCCTTGGAGCTTATGCCGTGATGCTGACCCTGACTTCCACGCCTCCTCCTCCTCTGATTCGGCTGCTGGAGGGGCTGACGGCTGACAGGCCATAACAAAATACGGCAAGGGAGAAATTCATAGGAATATATGGCTTTTTTCTCTGGCCAGCCAGGGATGGAGATGGTCAGCAAAAGGCCGAAGAAACCCGAGCAAACATTCAAGCACTTACATTGTTGGTGCTTTGAGGAGTCATTTTCTTTATTATGACTCCAAAGGTGACCCAATCCATTTCTTCAAGATTTGACGATCGGAGTTTGTCTTGTACCTGAGACAGCCTAATCAGCTTCCGCCCGGTCATTTTCCTCTCCATCTCGGTCGAAGAGACGCGAGGTTTTCTGCAAAGAAATCAAAAATCCCCATCCTGCCTTAACCATCCATCGCTTGACACAACCAGCAGGCTGAGTGACAATAGCAATAGGAGTTAGACTTATATACCGCTTCACAGTGCATTTACAGCCCTCTCTAAGCGGTTTAGAGAGTCAGCCTCTTGCCCCCAACAATCTGGATCCTTATTTTTCCCACCTCGGAAGGACGGAAGTCTGAGACAACCTTGAGCCGGTGAGATTCGATCTGCTGAATTGCAGCTAGCAGTCAGTTGAAGTAGCCTGCAGTACTGCACTCTAACCACTGCGCCACCTCGGCTCAGGAGTTTCCAACATTCACGGTGGCGCAGTGGTTAGAGCGCAGTACTGCAGGCCAATTCAACTGACTGCCGGCTGACTGCAATTTGGCAGTTCGAATCTCACCAGGCTCCAGGTTGACTCAGCCTTCCGAGGTTGGTAAAATGAGGAGCCAGATTGTTGAGGGCCATAGGCTGATTCTGTAAACCCCTTTAGAGAGGGCTGTAAAGCGGTATATAAGTAAGTGCTTTTGCTATTTATCAAAAATACTCCGCCCAAAAAGTCTTGCCTAACAAATTCGGCTCCTTAAGAACTCCTTAAATATTTTTTTTAAAGGAATTGAAGAGGAATTTTTTTAAAAGCCCAGACAAGTCCTTAAGATTGAAAACATCCTGGCTGGAAAAGTATTAGAGAGGTTTTCAAGTTGCTTCTCGTGAGTAGTTAGTCCTTGACTTACAACCATTTGTTTAGTGACGGTTTCAAGTTACAATGGCACTGAAAAATACTGAGTTATGATCGCTTTTCATACTTAACAACGGCTGCAGCATCCCCGTAATAATACAATAATCGAAATTCAGAGGCTTGGGAACTGACTCATATTTATGACGGTCGTGGTGTCCCGTAATCTTCCTTTTGCGACCTTCTGACAGGCAAAGTCAGCGAGGAAGCCAGATTCACTTAACAACCGGGTTACTAACTTAATAATGGCAGTGATTCACTTAACAACGGTGGCAAGAAAGGTTGTAAAACAAGGCGGAATTCACATAACAACTACCTCGCTTAGCAACGGATATTTTGGGCACTCAATTGTGGCCGTAAATCGAGGACTACCTGTAATACATCCAGAATAAAACTATGCCCTTGGTGTCGATGACAGAATTGTTCTTAGTAAGAGATGTATATAATTACCCTTTGTGGTCCACATACCATTTAAAAAATAATTAATTATTAAGTTATTCCGGATAGTTTGCTTACCTTAATTTCAAGCCAGAGTAGATTTCCACAGACACGTTTTGATTTTTGACCTCGGAATTTTTTGTCGCCAGAATTTTCTTACTGGAATCCGTAGCAGGCCTGTTTCCAACCACAGATTTAAGTGGCTGAGAGAGCAGACTAGGCGTAGCTTTTGAAGCGTGGTTCTTATTCACTAAGAAACAAAAGACAAAGAATACCCCATTATCCCAGAAGAAAACTGAAAAAACAACACGGAAGAAAAAGACTTAAAAATGGAAGCTTTTTTCTCAAACTTCTCTGTTTAACAATGTCGCTAATTTTTCCCAGGGGAATAAAATTGCAAATCAGCCACCATCAATTCTGCCTGCAGGTATATTTTTTTCTTCCAGAAAATATTTTTTTTTTAAAAAATAAAATAACAGAAGGTGCTGGTAGCCCCAAAATACAGATAAATATTCCCCCCACCCCCCCTGAATAAGCCATTCTGATTTACTTTGCTCTTTTCGGCAAGAGAGCATGCGGAAAAAAACTGTCCTCCAATTTATGATATCTTATATTCCAGATACAGAATGTAACCTGCACAAGCCTATTTGCATTTTATTATATCAACTCCCAAGCCGTGAAGACACTGCTTTAAAAAAAAAACCCCTTTCAAGGGTATGAAAGAAGCAGATTTTATAACAGAGTAACAGAGGTGGAAGGGACCTTGGAGGTCTTCTAGTCCAACCCCCTGCTTAGGCAGGAAACCCTACACTCCTTCAGACAAATGGCTGTTCAGCCTCTTCTAGAGATGGAACACCCACAATTTCTGGTGGGAAGCTGTTCCGCTGGTTAATTGTCCTCGCTGTCAGGAAGTTTCTCCTTAATCCCAGGTTGCTCCTCTCCTTGATTAAATCGTTTCCATCCTTCTTGTCCTGCCTTCAGGTGCTTTGGAGAATAGATTAGCTCCCTCTTTTGGGGGGCAGCCCCTCAAATATTGGAAGACTGCTACCATGTCACCCCTAGTCCTTCTTTTCATTCAACTAGACATACCCAGTTCCTGCAACCGTTCTTTTACAACACTCGGCCAGAAATCAAGCAGAAGGAATGGCTTAAATATACCTGCAATCATAGATTTTGATTTCTGGAACTGGCTTTTTGGCAGGGCTAAAGCAGGACTGTTCAGCTGGGCTGAAAAAGACGGGCATTTTTGAACCTTGGAAGGAGTCCTTTCCTTAATGACACCAGCAGTTGATTTACCTGATCAAAGAGATCAAAAGAATTTATTGAAGAGTTATGCTTTCAGCTAGAAGATATCACAAACAGCCTCAACGCACTTACAGTGGTACTTTGGTACTCATAGTTAATTGATTCCGGAAGGCAGGATGAATACCAAAAACAATGAGAACCAAGCAAATGTTGCCACGAGAAATAATGTAGTACGTCACAAGGCAGCCGATACTAACAAGTTCTAGTTTGTGCGTTGAGTACTAAACAAGCGATGAGTACCGGGACCACATTTTTGCATCAAAATGCAACGAGTACCAAACTGGATGATTTTCAAAGCAGTTGAGTACCAAGGTATGACTGTACAGGAAGTCCTCAACTTACAACAGTTTTGTTTAGTGACCATTCAAAGTTACAATGGCACTGAAAAAAGTGACCTAGGACAGTTTTTCACACTTACAACCGTTGCAGCCTCCCCACAGTCACGTGATCAGAATATAGACACTTGGTAACTGACTCATATTTATGTCGGTTGCAACATCCTGGGGTCACGTGATCTCCTTTTTCGACATTCTGACCAGCAAAGTCAATGGGGAAGTCAGATTCCACTTAACGACCATGTTGCTAACTTATCAACTGCTTCACAACTGTGGCAAGAAAGGTTGTAAAACGGGGCAAACCCCACTTAAGGAATATCTCACTTAGCAGCAGAAATTTTGGGCTCGATGATGGCCGTAAGCCGAGGAGAACAAATGGCTTGGGTAAATATTTACGCTTAGTATATCTCTCCCTTTGATACTTTAAGCTCAATCGTATTTCAGATTTTGATGTCAAGATGATCAGAGCTGGTATTCAGCTGGTTCGTACCAATTTGGGCGAACTGGTAGCGGCGACTATGGGTGCTGTCCACCCGCCCCAGCATAATGCCATCCTATTTAGCCACATTTTTGAGGCTGGGTGCATGCACAGAAGGCGTGCACATGAGCAAAGAGCATGCATGGAAGGCCGGGTGCATGCAAGGAAGCGAGCATGTGCGTGGCAAACCGGTGGTAGGAATATATGAAACCAGTGGTGAAATGTAAAATTTGTTATTACCAGTTCTGTGGGTGTGGCTTGGTGGTGGTGTTATGTGACTGGGTGGGCGTGGCCAACTTTTTTTTAAAAAAAACTTTTTAAAAGCATTTTTTTACAACCTATTCGGGCGAATAGGTTGTAAAAAAATGCTTTTAAAAGGTTAAAAAAAGATCACAGCTGTGGCACGTGATCGTCGGAGCCCTTTTTTAACCTTTTAAAAGGTAAACGACACCTGGGCGGGTGGGTGGGCGAGCCTTGCACTGCCATCACTACCGGTTCTCCAAACCACCTGCCACAATTGCTACCGGATTGCCCGATCTGGTCCGAACCAGGAGCATTTCACCCCTGTGTGAAACCCACTACTTGAGGATTATGCCTTTCTTTTGCTTTAATACTACCCAAGATCACGTCTCTGGCAACGGCTAGAAACAGATCTAGAAAATGAAAAGTTTAAGTGTAATTATCCAATCTTGGAAATTGCACCATCAATCCAAACCAATTAACTGAAGTGGTTGATGAATCAATGAGAGGTATACCTAAGCCACCTTTTTCTCTCTGATATGTTAATTGACTCCTTTTGGGCTAGATTCGAAGCAAGCACATTTATTATTCTGTGCCGAGTCTGACTATTGTAGAAATGACTTCTCCTCATTTCCTCATTCTGATCCTAATCATCACAACATTGTTTACACAAATGTACCGGTATTTCTTCTGATTATTACCTCTGACTGTATATGTCATGCCCCCGTTGGAGTCTGAATCTGAGATGGAAGATGACAGAGAGCGAGAGACTGGCTCCGTTGGGAAGAGCTAAGTCAGGCTGGGCACAGTGGGGGAGAGGTAGAACAAGGGAGAGGGGGTTCAGATGAAGACCAAGGCCCACCCCCTCCTCATCCTGGGGCATGCAAGGAAGAATGGAGAAGAGAGCAAGATGGTTTGCATGGCTTACAAGGAAGGAAAGGGCCCTGATTCCCTTGACAAGGCACACCTGGGGGATGGAGTTTAAAGGAGAGGCAAACGGGAGGGTCGGTTATCGGGAACAAACACTGAGTTCATTTTGTGTTAACTGCTTTATCTGAGTTCCTGGCATCCTCCCAACTGGTTTGATTTACTGTCGTGTTGTAGAGGAGGTTGTAGAGGGGTTGTAGAGAGGACACTGTGGTTGTTAGGCAAATCTATTGTCTGCGATATAGCCTGTAGTATTTTTTTTGCCAGAAATCAGAAGAAAAGATCAGTTTCTGGTGTGACCGTGGGATCAGAGGTGTTATTCATCAGGTTCTGACCAGTTCTGGAGAACCGGTAGCGGAAATTTTGAGTAGTTCAGAGGTAGTAAAAATGCTGACTGGCCCCGCCCCCATCTATTCTCTGCCTCCCGATTCCCAGCTGATCGGGAGGAAACGGAGCTTTTGCAGTAACCTTGGAAAGGTTGTGGAGTGGGATGGGAATGGAGATTTTACAGTATCCTTCCCCTGCCACGCCCACAGAACCGGTAGTAAAACAATTTGAAACCCACCACTGCGTGGGATGCTCCAAGCAGCTGTAAGTACAGGCCAGTTGCAAGCACCCAAAATGTGATCACTTGTATTGAATTTCAAGATATCGCAAGCATTTTAACCGTTCTATTGAACGCCGGCGTTCATATGATCGTAGCAAATTGCTCGGGGGTTACAATGAATGTCCATAGGATAAAATGCGGGATTGCATGTTGGAGAGTTGTCAAAAAGGGAAAAAACGCAGTTACCAGATGTTTTCCTGCAGGGATCGGAATCAGCTGGCTTTCCTATCGCCGTCCTTCCCAACTGCTCCTGCAATTTTTTCATCTGCTCTTGCAGTTTTCTCAATTCATCTGTGGGGCGAAAAGAAGAAGGCAGACAAATATCATTGGGAGCCCAAAGTTAGGTAAATTAAAAATTAGAGACACCTCCCCCCACCCCGATAAAACAATATTTAATGCACCAGGAACATCTGAACTGTTTTGAGTTTGCAGTTTTGACACCATTTCTTTAAACCGTTATGTTCTGATCCCACTCCCCAAATATGACAAACCCTCTCAAGTGAAATCAATGATTCCTATATTAGGAGCACCAGCAACCCCGGCAAAAAGTTTCTCTCTCACCGCAGGCCAGCAGAGGAGATGAGTAGTTGTCTGCCACATCTATTCATCTCCGCCCCTTGCCTTTTATCCCCAGAGCTAGGGTGGGCCTTCACTAGCAGCACTGGCACTTCTGTCTCAAGGACCGGCCCATAGATTTCCATTGCTCTCCTCTCCTCTGCCTTCTGCACATCTGCACTTCAGGCACTGGACCCAGCTGTTCCTACTCTTCCTCATCAGCCACATTCAGACCTGGGGACTGTTGGCTCTCCATCTGAGGGTTGATGGACAGCCCAGGCTCTGCCTCTCTGCCTCTCTCTCTCTCTCTGCCAGCTCCATTCCCTCTTCCCCCTCGGAGCTCTCATGTTGTCGTGATGCTGGCTCTGACTCCCACCCCCCCTCCTCTGATTTGGCTGCTGGAGGGGCTGGAGGCCAACAGGCCACAACGCATTAAAGATTTTTTTGAGACAAAACCCCCAGATTAGATCACTTTTAACCATCAGAAATTAAGAAGGTTTTAAGAGACCTTGAAGATCTTCCTTGGAAGGTTCTTTCACTTGATCAGGAACTACAGGATGGGACATCTTCTGGACGTTTCCTTCTTTCTTCTCTTCCTCCAACAGGTCAGTCACATCCCCAAACAGCTCAGCCACGTTTTCCTGGCTAGCAGTGGAGCCCTCCTCTCCCTCATCCACCTCCTCAGTGTAAGACTCGTCGTCTTCTGCCTCAAAGAGTAAATCATACTCATCCTGATGGTCAGCTGCTCTTTCCTTCGCTGCCGAATCTTCTTCTGCTTCGTTCTCCTCTAAGAGGGAAGCCAACAGGTCTAAGTCATCAGCCCCTGGAAGCGAATGGATAATGGCCCCGTTAGCAATGATCCAAGGGAGCAGACTTTACAAACACTTCCATCTCTAGCTATTCAAACCAAGTGAAACGTAAGTATAATTCAATGTATAATTACATCCCTGAGAAAGTTTCCTGTTTTCCCCGCTTGTTCAAAATGTTTAAAGAGAAAATTGTTCAATTTTCTCTTTAAATATCAACGGAGGGATGCAAGCTCAATTTAAAGATGTCCTGGAACAGATTTAACAGAGTGGAAGGGACCTTGAAGGTCATCTAGTCCAACCCCCCCACCCAAGCAGGAGACCTTATACCAATTCTGACAGATGGCAGTCCAGTCTCTTCTCGAAAGCTTCCAGGGATGAAGCTCCCACAACTTCCGAAAGTAACTTCGGTTCCACGGGTTGATTGTTCTCACTGTCAGAAAATTTCTCCTTATTTCTAGGTTGAATCTCTCCTTGTTCAGTTTCCATTCTTCCTTGTCTGGCCTTCAAAGGTGCCTTGGAAAATAGCTTGACCCCCTTCCTCCTCTCTGGAGCAGTCCCTCAAATATTGGAAGATGCTCTCCTGTCTCCCCTGGTCCTGCCATGCCCAGTTCCTGTAACTGTTCATCGTATGTTTTAGCCTCCAGTCCCCTCATCATCCTGGTTGCTCTTCTCTGCACTTTTTCTAGAGTCTCAACATCTTTTCTATAGTGTGGTGACCAAAACTGGATGCAGTATTCTAAGTGTGGTCTTACTAAGGCTTTACAGAGTGGTAGTAGTACCTCACGTGGTCTTAATTGTATCCCTCTGTTAATGCAATTTAGGATTGGAACAATGAACTCCTTGTATGAAATATGCCCAGAAGTATGATTAAAGCAACCACCATACAAGATTCTGCAGAGATTCAGGGGTTTAATTATCCATTGAACCCGAAATTGCTCATAATTTATCCATTTACAAGGGTTACCGGATTTAGCTGCTCCTTTTCATTGCTCTTGGAAAAATCTCCTGAGTTTCCATGGGGGAATTGATGACGTTACCTAGTTTGGTGATGAAACATCTACAAGGAAGCCACTAAGCTCAGGGAGCACCAAGGACCCCAAATGTGTGTTTTCCTCAGCCTATGGGATATACGGTGCAAACCCAGGAAATAATGCTGCTCATATTGTAAATCAGTACAGGTAGTCCTTGACTTACAACAGGTTGTAACCATTCTGGCAGAACTGAAAAAAAAGTGACTTATGACTATTTTTCTCGCTTACGGTCGTTCAGTTTCAGTTTCAGTTTCTTAGATTTGTATACCGCCCTCCTCCCAAAGGACTCAGGGCGGTGCACAGCCATAATAAATCACATGACCGTCCCCTTGGTCATGTGATCAAAATTCAGACACTTGGCAACTGACTCATATTTATGATGGTCACAGCGTCCTAAGGTCATTTCTGTTCTGACCTAGGCTTCCTGAGACAGTAAAAAGCACAGAATTAGTCCTAAAAAAACCCTCTTTTTATTTCAACGGCTGTGAATTCCGTTCATTCCCAGCCCGTGCTGAATCAGAAAGAATTTGCAAAGAGTCCAACGGAAGTCTGCCACAGTCCTACGGGATAAGGCTGATAAATACCCACCTTTATCTCCCTTGACACGTCTGCCAAAGACCTACTTGGCAATTAGCTTTGCAAGGCCACAGGGAGTCAAAACAGAGCTGCGGAATTTAAACCGACCAAAGTTGCTTCCTGCAAAGGCTCACATGCCTTTGCTCCTCCTTTATGTCTTATGGGAGGGGCCAATCATCTCCAAGCCTTACTCCTGAGTTGTCCCTTTTGTTTTAACTGTTCTTGCCTTCTGGCAGCTCTGCGCATGCACTCACTCTGCCTCTCTAATGTCAGACTCTGGAGGCTCCGGAGTCAGCACATAACTCCCAGATGGCTATGCCCCCCCCCCGCTCTGCCTCTGATGCAGAGCTCTCATCCGAGCTTTCCCCAGCCTCCAGGACTGGCCCATGTTCCTCCCCAGCCTCCTCACTGTCCGACTCCACTGCCAACTCTTGCAGGCTGCCGGAGGGCCACAACGACATGATCCACTTCTGCGATCATCCAATGGGGAAGCCAGAGTCACCTAACAACCGTGTTACTAACTTAACACCTGCAATGATTCACTGAACAACCGTGGCAAGAAAGGGCAAAACTCACCTAACCAATGTCTCATTTAGCAACAGCTATTTTGGGCTCAATCGTGGTTGTAGGTTGAAGACTATCTGGTATACATGCATCTATATATACTTGGCCAAAAGCTACACTCCAAGATGGACAGGGCTGGGACAAATAGGCATAAATACATAAATAAATAAATAGGAGCAGCATTATTTCCTGGGTTTGCACAGTATACCCATAGGCTCAGGAAAACACATATCTGGGGTCTTTGGTGCTCTCTTGAGTTTGGTGGTTTTCTTCCAGGCGTTTCATTATCAAACTAGGTAACGTTATCAGGGCCCTCATGGAAACTCAGGAGATTTTTCAAAAGCAATGAATAGGAGTAGCTAGTAGGGATAGAAGAGAAGAGAATAACAGAATATAAAGCGTAAGGATACCAGCAACAAGGTTAAGCCCATGATCCGACAGAATCCTGCCCAGTGCTAAATGGGATATGATAAATTAAAAAAACAAACAAACATGAGAATTCATTACTTACCATCCATTTTTCAGCAAAAAAGACTTAGAGAAGAATTCTTGTTTCCAAAGTATTCGAAGCTGCTGCGAGAAACCATGCATAAAACTGAGTGTTTTAAAGTACAAAAAGTGCTGGGGGAGAATTTGAAGTCCAAAGAGTTTAGCCAAACCTTTATTTTACACTGCAATATATAAATAACTCAAGGAATTGAGTCTGCTGGTGGTGCAGCAGACTAAAGCACTGTTATTAACAGTTATTAACATCGGCTGCCTGCAATTACTGCAAGTTCAAATCTCACCAGGCTCAAGGTTGACTCAGCCTTCCATCCTTTCTAAGGTAGGTAAAATGAGGACCCAGATTGTGGGGGCAATAAGATGACTTTGTATAAATATACAAAAGGATGAAGGCTATTGCTTAATGCATTGTAAGCCGCCCTGAGTCCCCGGAGAAGGACAGCATATAAATCAATTTTTTTTTTAAAAAAAAAATTGCCAATGAGGATTGATTTTTTTTTTGATACCTTCTTGGAGAATTTCAGGCGAGGTCAAATGGGAACCGATAATTAACAAGGCATAATTGGTAATTAACAAAACATAACAGGTAATTAAATGTTTTTATATTTATGCTTTTATACCATGTAAGATGCCCAGTAGTCATTTTGGATAGTGAGATGTCTTGACATATAAATTTAACAAACGAATAAACACATTCTTGATATGTAACTAAATCCAGAGTGGAAGAGAAGAGAAAATGCAGAGGTGGAAAAAGATGGGAGGGGAGACTTCAACTCCCAGAATTCCCCAGCCAGCACAGCTGGCTGGGGAATTCTGGGAGTTGAAATCCCCCTCCATCTTTGAAGTTAAGGTTGAGAATCATTGCAATCAGCCAAAATATGCACTCTATGGGTGCAAAACTCCACCCTTGCTTGAAAACCAACCCCAATAACGAAGATTTTAAATTTTAATTTGCCATTTCCCCCCCCCCCGCCCCCTTTCCTTGCACAACTCCCATTCCTGGGATTGAAACTCATTTAAAAAAAAATATTTTTTTTACTCTCTCCTCAAGTTTGTTGAGGGGCAAAGGCTGAGATTGCACCCCATTCCAAGGGAAGTTACAAAAAACACACTTTTGCCATTGCAACTCCACTTTCCGGATCAGCTGCTTGGAATTTGAGTGCAAAATCCTTGCAACGTAAATTGCTTATCTGCCCTCTTTTGCACCGGCGGGGACCCTTCCAAACATCTCTTTGCCCAATGCATGAGCTTGCAATTCCCTTTTTGCAGCCCGTTCCTCGCTGTTTTGGCGAAGCTACGACTTTCTTACCTGGATTGCAAACTTTTCCCTTCCGCCCAAGAAGAAACAGCGCTGAAAACCCGCCAAAACTTTCAATTCCGACCCGCCTCCGACGCGTCTGCACGCAGTTCCGGGCATTAAACCAGGGATTTCTTTGTTAGTATCTCTATGGAACTCCATTGGGAAAGATAAAAAGAGCGAGGCCGAAGCGGTTCCGGCGTTCATAACTACGCATGCGCAGAGGGCTGTGATTGGCGCGCTCTGCGGCCCAGCGAGCCAAAGAGATAAGAAAAATAAGAGTCGCTCCCGTGATCCGCATGCGCAGTTGCTAGAAGCGAGAATGTAGGGATTTTTAAAGCTGGGTTTATCACCCAAGTGCAACTAGCAGGAAAGATGCTTAGTTTAGACACGTAGATGCAAGCTCCACGTGAAGACGTGGAACTTGCATCTACACGTGCTTCGCTTCGCTTAATATGATTCCCCCCCCCCCGCCCCAAGTAGTTTAATGCATTGTGCAATTAATCCCACTGGATTTACACTTCACCCGAGTTAAACTGGGTTAATGCAAGACTCAGGTTAAGCAAGTTGTGTGAATGTAGCTGACGCATCCTTCTTCAATAAACCTTTAAAATGCATGTACAGCATTAGTGTAGTGTAGGCCTATGTACTTTTGTGCAAAAGCCATGATTCTTAAAATTTAGGAAAATTGTGATATAGGCAGTTAGGTCTGTGCTGTATAAGGAGACAGGTTCTTGCTGAAAAATTAAATTAATTCTGCACATCTCCAGGCTTGAGTTAAGACAGGATAAAGACACCAAAGCTATATATTGGCTTTTAATATTTTAAGGTTTTATTCCAATGTTTGTAAGCCGCCAAAAATCACCTCGAAGCGAGATGGGCAGCAAACGAATCTAATACATTTTTTTGCAATTAAGAACCACACCAAGATATCAAGAAAGAATATTTGTAGCCCAGGGTTGAACTGAGAGATCCTTGGTGCTCTCAAAGCTTGCTTGTTTTCTTATGTTACCATTACCCTAACTAGGTAACATCATTAGTGCTAGTAAGATGTGCTGTTTGCATTCCTTACTATTTTTTAAAATTATTTTTATTAATCATATTTCTATGCTGCCCACTCTCCGAGGACTCTGGGCGGCTTACAACAATCGACAGTATACTAAATAGCATATTGACTCCAACAATCTGGGTCCTCATATTATCCACCTTGGAAAGATGGAAGGCTGAGTCAACCATGAGCCAGTGAGATTTGATGTGCTATGGCACTGATGATGTTCCCTAGTTGGGTCATGAAACGTCTTCAAGAAAATTAAGCATGCTCAGAGAGCGCCAAGGGTCCCTCAAACCAACATAATGTAACAATGAAGGTACTGAACAAATCAGGATCTAAATATAGAGGCTCACTGGATATATTTGGGGCAGTTCCCTTCCCTCAGCCTAACCTGCCTCACAGGGTTGTTGTTACAGAAAAAAGGTGCTTTGCTGGTTTGCATTTCTGGTGGGAAAATAGTTGGAAGTCCTCCTTTCCTTGTGATGTGGCTGCAAAGTTCCTTGGCAAAGTGGGGACTTCCTATTATTCTTCCTTGTTGATAGTTTTTTTAGTGAACAAGTCTAAATCTGACAGAGACAGCCCATGTTAATCCACATTTTTATTATCCAAATATTGTAAACCATTTAAATCCGTGTAGCATGCAGCAATAGCAAGGGTGTTCTGTAATCTTTAGGAGGGTCTTGACTGCTTGCTAAGTAGAGGACAGAAATACGTAAAAAAAACCCTTACATTTAGGAATCTTTGCTTATTAAGGTGAAGAATTTTCCTCTGCTACCAAGTTGTTCAGGAACGATAACAATAAAAATAAACACTTTCGTTTAAATTCAAGTTCAGTTGAATCTTGAACTATATTACTATGACTACGGAAGAATAATTATAGGCACGAGGTTGTCTTTTATAATCGGTTTGCCATGATGTCTATTTTTATGGTTGGTTCATAAGTGATGTACACTATTCAAAATTATTTTAAAAAGGGGGTTTTCTCCAAGCCAGGGTGTGCCCATTTTGTAAGCTGCTTCTGGACAAGATTTCATTTGCAAACAAAAGTTTTAATCCTTTCCACCTATCTGGTATGGTTATTGGGCCCGCATGATGGATAAACTAAGAGGAGTTTTCTGGGAGATCGGATTAAGAAATCTCTGAAGTGTTTAAAAAATCTTGTCCAGTTGCACCCAAAGAAAACTCTTGAAAACACTGTTTTTAAAAAGCTATTCAGGTCCTCTAGGATCTTCAGTAAACTTTAAAACAAGGTATTTCAGAAAATGGCTTTATTGTTTTCTTTCATTCATACAATTCGTTTTATCACTTGTGCCATTAAGTCTTTTTTTTTTTCAAGTATAACCTCCAGACGATTCTTTAAACAGAAATTTCAAACATAAGGACCAACAAACTATTTATTGGGCAGTTAATTAATTCAATCTTCATTTAGCTTAAACAAGGCCACTCACTCACTATAAAAACTAAGGTGAGCAAGCATGATCCACACAAATATTTTCCTTCAATGGTTTCCTAGCTTTGTTGTAAACTTTGTATTAGTAAGGTACTTATGGAACAATAAGAGGTACAAAATTTAACTTCAAAATAAACATTTAAAGTGTTATTTAATTACACCATTAAGTGACTCCTGCACCGTTTCATCAGTTAAGTAATTCGTGATCTGTTTTGATCCACGCTGAAATAATCACAATTTAAGCAAGAATCGAATGAATCGAAAGAACAAGTAAAAATCAGAATTCTTATTATTGCTCTCGCTGTCTTTTATCATTTACAGAATGATAGCAACGGCTTTCAGACTATTTTAGAGTAGAATCACATACATCCTAGTGTGAATGTTTTCTCAATTGGCAATCAACACACTTTTATTTTACCTATTGGTCAATGTATTTCATCACGTGATTTACCTCTGTCTTTCAGTACCACACGGAGGGTCACGCAAAAATTTTTCAGGGTGAAAAGTTTTAAATCCTCCAAAGTCCTCTTCTCATTTCATCAGAATCACTTGAGTTTTAACGGATGCCTTCCGACTATAAAATGAATCGTTCCGGTCAAAACAGCTACAGAAAGGGTTCAATCTCCAAAATCCTTTTTAAATCCTTTAGAAATATGAGATTAAATATAAATATGCAGCTTTGAAGCTGCCTCTGTAAGACTTCCAGTCTGCACTCTTCCTACTGAACAAGCATTAAATAATCCCCACATTGTCATCTTTTAAAATGTGTTGTTCCTACCGATTACGCAGCTGATATATTTTAGCTTCAGCTAGCTGGAAAAGAGATTGTACGGATGTACGTTATAGTTTTTGTAAGGTCAGTTTTGAATGCCTAACTACGGTAAATCCTAAACCTCCCTAGGGAATCCTTAGGACGAAGCTGTTATCGTCTCCAACGCATTCTAAACCAAGGTGCATATGGACACACATTTTTTTTTTTTTTACAAAGTGCAGGTCTCTGAGCATTTCTGAGAAAAGTGTTTAGATGATACAGTCCATAACATGAATTTGAAGCGTATCGATATCCGGAAGAATTATACCACATTTTGGACAAGAATGTATAGGAATATCTCTTGGTGGCTGTTGCTGATTCTGGTCTTCAGTTCCTGCAGGTATAGATATTTTTTGAAAAAAGAAACAAATATAAATATAAATATATATATTAAGTGTTTTTCTGTAGAAGCACCTGGTCTATCCTAATACAGGAGGAAGTGTACTACTTCCCTTTCAACTTTCAGCTCCAATCTAGGAGCCTTCAAGCAGTCACATTCATGACAAACTACTTTATACCAAATTTATATTTGCTGATAAAGAAATAAAGGGAGACTAGTATATATCTATTTCTATATAATCTCTCCCCTGGCTCAAGCTGATAAAAGGGAGGAGAACTTGTGGCTCAGAGGTTAATACAACTGCCTAATATGCAGGCAGCCCAAGTTCGAATCTGAGTAAGGGTAGGTCTAGCTGATGAGAGCTAAATAGCTTGAAATAGATCTATACTAGTCTCCCTTTATTTCTTTGTACACGTAGTCCTCGACTTACGATCACAATTGAGCCCCAAGTTTCTGTTGTTAAGCGAGACACTTGTTAAGTGAATTTTGTCCCATGTGACGACTTTCTCTCGACACATTTGTTAAGCGAATCGCTGCAGTGGCTAAGGTAGCCACACGGTTGTTAAGTGAATCTGTCCTCCCCGCTGACTTGGCTCATCAGAAGGTCACAAAAAGGGGACGATGTGATCATGGCAACCGTCATAAAGGCGAGTCAGTTGCCAAGCATCCGAATGTACATCACGGGGTGATGTTGCAACGGTCATTAAGTGTGAAAAATGGTCCTCAGTCGCTTTTTTCCGTGCCATTGTAACTTTGAATGGTCACTAAATGAACTGCTGCACGTCAAGGACTAGCTGCATACAATTCAATTCAATTTTCCTTTTATTCCCCCCTCCCCCCCCGGTTCTATCATTTCCTTTCAAAGTGATACAGCACCAAGCTCAGCGAGCACCAAGGACCTCACGATCCTCCTTCTCTTGCTCTCCACAAACCCCACAACCCTATTAGCACTGATGATGTTGCCTAGTTGGGTCCTGAAACATCTGCAAGAAAGCCTCAAAGGTCCCCACAGTTCAACCCTGAGCTACAAATATCCACTTCTATTGGTAAAACTTCTGCTTCTGCTCTCAAAACAGAAGGTTCTCATCAACCCACTCTGGATTTGTGATCTAAACAAAGACTACATTCTGTCCAAATTTTGTCCTATCTTCCTGCGCAGACCCAGTTGAATTACCTTGATCTGAGGACAGTCTGCTGCCATGACGGGTTTGCATTTCTGCCAAGGAGCACCTGAGAGGAAAAGGGGGTACATAATAAGGGCCAATTCTTCACTTCCATGAGAGGAATTCATTTTTTAAAAATTTATTAAAAATAATTCCTTGGTTGCTGATCTGAGGGCACCACAATGGATGGACTAATGACCATTTTAGAACAAGAACTCGATTGATTAAATAAGAACTGTGGCAAGCAATAACACAATGCCATGCTGCTAACATCTGACTCGAAACCTACCGCTCATCTATCAACCAAACCAACATAATAAACCAAGTTCACTGGCTATTGTGGCTGACACTTGGGGGAACGTTTAAGGCAGGAATCTCCAAACTTGGCCAAGTTTAAGATTTCTGGGACTTCAGTTCCTGGAATTCCTCAACCAGCCATGAGTTGAAGTCCATAAGTCTTAGCTGCCAGGTTTGGAGACCCCAGTATTAAGGCTTGATGGAAGGTCCTCTGGACCTCAGGAGAAATGTCCTTCCGTGACAGAGAACATGTTCTTGGATCCTGTTAGATGACACCGTTTCACAGAAGGGATACCTGCTTTTCTAGAATGGTCAGAAAGACTTGGAGATAAGCAGTCAAGGAAGTAACCCAACCCTCTTCCAGGAAGGACTTTATGGGAGGCCACCAGCAAGTTGAACTGAACTCAGAAGCCAACTGGGAGAAAACATACCATACAAAGCAGCGGCGGCAGCAGCCAAAAAATCCAATACAATCCTAAATTGCATTAACAGAGGGATACAATCAAGGGAGATACTAACACCACTCTGTAAAGCCTTAGTAAGACCACACTTAGAATACTGCATCCAGTTTTGGTCACCACACTATAGAAAAGATGTTGAGACTCTAGAAAACGTGCAGAGAAGAGCAACCAGGATGATGAGGGGACTGGAGGCTAAAACAAACGATGAACAGTGGCAGGAACTGGGCATGGTTAGTCTAGTGAAGAGAAGGACCAGGGAGACAGGATAGCAGTCTTCCAATATTTGAGGGGTTGCCACAGAGAGGAAGGGGATCAAGCTATTTTCCAAGGCACCCGAAGGCCAAACAAGGAATGATGGATGGAAACTGATCAAGGAGAGATTCAACCTGGAAATGAGAAGGAACTTTCTGACAGTGAGAACCATCAACCCATGGAACAGAAGTTGTCTTTGGAAGTTGTGGGAGCTTCATCCCTTGAGACTTTCAAGAAAAGATTGGACTGCCATTGGTCAGAAATGGTGTAGGGTCTCCTGCTTGGGTGGGGAGTTAAGACTAGATGACTCCAAGGTCCCTCCCAACTCTGTTAATCTGTTAAATTAACAAAGGTATCATGTGGTGGACCCAACATTGCTCATGTCACTGCCTTCTGGACCTACTGAAGTTTGCAAACTCTCTTCAAGGGCAGGCCCATGTAGAGCGCGTTGCAGTAGTCCAATTAACTGAAGAAGGTGACAAGAACCTTGATGGAGAAGGGTTTTATTTGAGACTTTCTTTGCTAGATGGGAGGGGAAAGAAGTCCTTCACCGGTTGCTCACCTGCCAAGATCTCCACGGTCTTGGTTTTCAGCCAAGAAGTACGCCAACTGTGTGGCTAGTTGTTCTTTTTCCTCATGGATCTTCTCTCTCGCCTCTCTTTCCGCGTGGAAATCGGAGCAGTAGACCTCCATCTGCTCAGGAGAACGACGGTCTCACTTCAAACAGTCCCCAACATTTTCATTCTGAAGTCTAACCTTCAGCCCTTGCTCACCTTAAGAACCCTGGTGGCGCAGTGGTTAGAGTGCAGTATTGCAGGCTAACTCTGTCCACTGCTAGCAGTTTGATCCTGACCGGCTCAAGGCTGACTTCTGAGGTCGGTAAAATGAGGACCCAGATTGTCGAGGGCAATAGGCTGACTTTCAACTGCTTAGAGAGGGCTATAAAAGCCCTATGAAGCAGTAAATACATCTAAGTGCTATTGCTATTCCTTCCTTCCTTCCTTCCTCTCTCTCTCTTATTTCCTTTCTCAACCTTCTTCCTGGTGGTGCAGTGGTTAGAATGCAGTATTGCAAGGTAACTCTACCCACAGCCAGGAGTTCGATCCCGACAGGCTCAAGGTTGACTCAGCCTTCCGTCCTTCCGAGGTTGGTAAAATGAGGACCCAGATTATTGGGAGCAAGAGACTGACTCTGTAAATCACTTAGAGAGGGCTATAAAAACACTGTGAAGCAGTATATAAGTCTAAGTGCTATTGCTACTCTTTCTTTCTTCTTTCTTTCTTTCTTTCTTTCTTTTTCTTCCTTCCTTCCTTCCTCCCTCCCTCTCTTATTTTCTTTCTCAATCTTCTTCCTAGTGGTGCAGTGGTTAGAATGCAGTATTGCAAGGTAACTCTGCCCACAGCCAGGAGTTTGATCCCGAGTGGCTCAAGGTTGACTCAGGTTTCCGTCCTTCCGAGGTTGGTAAAATGAAGACCCAGATTATTGGGAGCAAGAGACTGACTCTGTAAATCACTTAGAGAGGGCTATAAAAACACTGTGAAGCAGTATATAAGTCTAAGGGCTATTGCTATCTAACCAGGCTGGCAGCTTCTAGCTGACTTGGTTCAGGCTGGGAAATTAAATGGTTCAAGGCCCGGTGTGGATTGGATGGGAGACCACCACAAAATCTAGCCTTGACTGGAAAATTGAAAAACACCCCAGAATGAGGTATTTCAAACCACTTCCATGCCCCCCAAAAAAGCTAGGTGGACGTATCCACAAAGTCATCAGGAGTTGAGATCAAGTGAGGAAGATCTCCCCTATTTTTTTTCAGGTGACAGGACCTGACTGGACTTCGCAACTAAGCAGGGCCAGTCCCAATCAGGATGGAAGACCACCAGGATGAATCTCAAGCTACAGACCAGACCTGGGAAGTTACATCCTGTTCAACTATACCTGAGCTCGCAGGATAGCCACCGTCTCCAGCTCTTCTTCTTGTTTCACAAGCGTTTGCTTCATTTTGTCGATCTGCAACTGCTTGTCAGCCAGGGCCTTTTCGGCAAGATCCAGTTTGTGAATTAATTCATCTAATGTCGCCTGGTCAGGCCTTTGCTCCTGCAGTAGGATGAATCAGGATGTCACCTGTTGCATTTCTGCCCCTGCAGTAGGATGTCACCTGTTGGATTCCAGGGGCCCAGTCACCAAGTCGATCTTGGGAAAAAAATGGCTAAGCAGGGTTGGATCCGGTTCCTGCTTGGATGAGAGACTACCAGGATATGTAATGTAGGCTGAGAAGTTGAAAAATATCCCATATGGAAGGAGGAGGAAGGAGGAGACAGAGGAGGAGATAGAAAAAAAGCAGGAGGAGATGGAAGATGGAGGTGGAGATGGAAGAGAAGATAGGAGAAGGAGATAGAAGAAGAAGGATATAGAAGAAGGTGGAGATAGGAGAAGGAGGCAGAAAAAAGGGAAGGAGAAGGAAGAGGAGATAAGAGGAGCAGGAGGGGGAAAAGGAAGAGATAGAAGGAGGAGGGGAGGTGGTGGAGGAAGATGGATAGAAAAAGAATAGGAGGAGATAGAAGATGGAGGAGAAGGAAGAAGAGATAGAAGGAAGAGGAGAAGGAGGAGATAGAAGATGGAGATAGAAGGAGGAGTAGGAGGTAGAAAAAAGGAAGGAGAAGATAAGAACAGGAGGAGGAGGAAGAAAAAGAATAGGAGGTAGAAGATGGAGGAGAAGGAAGAGAAGATAGAAAGAAGAGGAGAAGGAGTTAGGAGAAGATAGGAGGAGGAGGAGGAGGAGGTAGAAAAATGGGAGGAGATAATAGCAGGAGGAGGAGGAGGAAGGAGGAGGAAGATGGAGAGGATGAAAAAAGAGCAAGAGGAGATAGAAAATGGAGGAGGAGGAGGAAGAGAAGATAGAAGGAAGAGGAGGAGGAGACAGAAGGAGGAGGAGATAGAAGAACGTGGAGATAAAAGGAAGAGGTAGAAAAAAGGAAGGAGGAGATAAGGGGAGGAGGAGGAGGAAGATGGAGGAGATAAAAAAAGATCAGGAGGAGATGGAAGATGGAGAAGGAGCTAGAAGGAGAAAAAAGAGGAGATAGTAGTAGTAAGTGAAGGAGAAGGAAGAGACAGAAGGCAGAGGAGATAGGAGGAAGAAGAGGAGGAAACCCAGTGTAGGTTTAAGGAGTAGCCATCCAAGATGGCTTCCCATCCTTAGCCCAACCCCGCTGTTCTCAGTGGGGCTCAATAGTCACAGACATTTCATAGCTGCCCCAAGATCAGCGCTTTCTAATCTCTGCCCGGGTGGCAAGTGGGAAACCCAAGCTACTCTCCCACAAGGCCCCTCCATCCCTTTCTCCTACGGCCCTCCTGATCTAGAGCAAAGCTCACCTCTTTGCCTTTTAATTCTTCAACAGTCTGCAAAGCCTTGCTCAGTTCCTTTACCAGCTTGCCATAAGCGTCCTGGAGGCTGTGAAATTTGGCTCTGGTGGAGGAGGAGGAAGAAGAGAAAATTTTAAGTCAACAGAGGATCTCTCCTATTCCCACTTTCCCCCTTTCCCAGCCTGGTTAATGCCAATTAATGCCTGGTGGCTCAGCAGACTAAAACATTGTGATTAACTCCAGCTGTTTGCAATTACTCCATGTTCGAATCTCCCCAGGCTCAAGGTTGACTCAGCCTTCCATCCTTTCTAAGGTAGGTCAATGGAGGACCCAGTTTGTGGGGGGCAATAAGCTGACTTTGTATAAATATACAAAAGTATGAAGGCTATTGCTTGGCGTATTGTAAGCCGCCCTGAGTCTTCAGAGAAGGGAGGCATAGAAATCAAATTAAAAAAAAAATAATTGAGGGATGTGGTGGCTCAGTGGCTAAGATGCTGAGCTTGTCGATTGAAAGGTCGGCAGTTCAGCGGTTCGAATCCCAAGTGCTGCGTAATGGGGTGAGCTCCCATGACTTGTCCCAGCTTCTGCCAACCTAGCAGTTCGAAAGCACATAAAAAAGGCAAGTAGAAGAAAATAGGGACCCCCTTTGGTGGGAAGGGAACAGCGTTCCGTGCTCCTTTGGCGTTGAGTCATGCCGGCCACATGACCACGGAGACGTTTTTGGACAGCGCTGGCTCTTCGGCTTTGAAACGGAGATGAGCACCGCCCCCTAGAGTCAGGAACGACTAGCACCTATGTGCGAGGGGGACCTTTTTACCTTTAATGCCAAATCTGCAGTGCAGCTTTAACCAGTTTTCCATCCGGAAACACTGCTTGGCAACATACACAGGAGATAAGGAAATAAGAAATAAAACATTTGCTCTCACTGCCTCAAATGTTCTTTTTTTTTTTAAACTCCAAAAGGCAAGTGGACTTCCTTGGTATTTTTCCTTGAAATGTTTTTGCTTTTCTTCCAAGAAGCTTCTATAAATATAAATCCTTCCTTTCTCCGCCATTCTGGATGACTGAGCATATCTACAGACATTTTTGTCACTCTCACATGATGTGTCAAGTCTATGGAGGTTCTTAATCATCCAAGTCACGGTTGTCCCAAAGGGGTTTTTTTCAAAAGGCAACTGGACTTTTGTTTTTCTTTGAAGAGCTTTTGTTTCTCCTGCAAGAAGCTTCTTCAGTTCTTGACTGAATGGTGGAGAAAGGAAGGTTTTATATTTATATAGCATGTACGACTGCAAGAAATATAAATCCTTCCTTTCTCCACCATTCAGTCAGAACCGAAGAAGCTTCTTGCAGGAGAAGTGAAACATCTTCAAGGGAAAAAACAAAAAACAAAGGAAGTCCAACTGCCTCTTGGAAAAGCACCTTTGAGACGGGGAGATCCAGTCCCCGGCTCTCTTGTTCCCAAGGCGACACTCACTTCTCGTCATTGGTTTTTGCCTGTTCGAGCTTGATTTCGGACTGCATGCTCTCCACCTGCAACTCCAGCTTCTTAATGGTGTACAACAATTGTTGCTTCTCATCCAAGTCTCCAACACTGGCGGGGTGTTCCCTTTCAAGAATCTGACACCTGGGGAATGGAGACATCGTAAGGGAAGAAATGGGTTTAAAAAAACTGAAGGAACCGGCAGCATTTTTTCGGATAGAGCGCCATGGTGGTGCAGTGGTCAGAATGTAATATTGCAGGCTCATTCTGCCAATTGCCAGCAGTTTAATCCTGACTGGCTCAAGGATGACTCTTCCTTCCTTCTTTCCTCCCTCCCTCCTTTTCTCATTCTCCTTCCTGGTGGCACAGTGGTCAGAATGCAGTATTGCAGGCTGACTCTGCCGACTGCCAGCAGTTCGATCCTGACTGGCTCAAGCTTGACTCAGCCGCCCATCCTTCCGAGGTTGATAAAATGAGGATCCAGATTGTTGGGGGAAAGACGCAAATAAATCACCCCGAGATGGTTCTAAAGTACTATGGGGCGCAGCATACAGATAGTCCTCGATTTACAACAGTTCGTTTACTGACCCTTTGAAGTTACAACGGCAGTGAAAAAAGTGACTTATGACCCTTTTGCACACTTACAACCGTTGCAGCATCCCCGTGCTCATGTGATCAATATTTGGACGCTTGGCAACTGACTCAGCTTTATGACAATCGCAGTGTTCCTGGGCTCAAATGATTTTTGCGACCTCCTGCTGAGCAAAGTCAACGGGAGAGCCAGATTCCCTTAACAACCGGGTTACTAACTTAAGAACTGCAGTGATTCACTTAACAACGGTGGCAAGGTCGTAAAAGGGGGCAAAACCCGCTTAACAAATGTCTCATTGAACAACAGAAATTTTGGGCTCAATTGTGATTAACTACCTGTACATGACTTTGAGGATGTGCAACAATCTTTAAGGATGGGCTGAGGCTGAGGTAACTTTGAACCATCTGTTAAGGAATTCGCAGAGTAACCCTTGAATAGCAAGGGTGTGTACATGAAAGCGATTGAGAGTAGATACAAATAAACACAGTCAACACACAGATATATTGAGTTGTGTTTTCTTTCAGGAAATAGTTTAAGGCACAGTCCAATAAACCATCCAGGTCATACACATATAAAGCAGGAGATAGCAAAACGACAGTCCAGGGATAATCCAATAACAAAGTCTTCTTACCAGTCGTCGTCGTCATTCACAATAAACAGTTCTTCTGGATTTGCAAACAGTAGCATACAGAGATATCAGAGAGCAAGAACAGCAGAGAGAAAGAAACCATGTTTCTAGCGCCCTCTTAAGGAGATTGGCTACAGAGCTAACCAATCAGGACATAGTATGATGCCATACAGCAGTCTTAAAGCTATATTGATGGTTTATATATTGCCAACCCAACAAAGTAGGTAATACTCATTTCCTAACACCATCACTAAACCAACCGTCATAAGTCAATGACTTCTTGTATGGCCAAGAATGGATTGTTCATGTTTTCTCCCGGAGTTGAATTCGACTTAAAAAGAAAAAAGGGATTTGACAGCATAGGATGCTTACTTTTCGTGCAGCTTTTTCTGAATTACTTCGGCTTCTTTTAACTTGGCGTGGGTCTCCTGGAGCTCTCTGAAAAGGGCCGAGACTTGCAGGTTCAGCATTTCCACTTCGCTGCCCACCTAAAAGAGCGAATTGGTCAACCGAAAAAAAAAACCAACAACGATCGGGTGTTGCTGAAAACATGACAAGGCACGAAAGAATGCGGCTAACAGCACAGGCAGAAGTCAAACGGATATCGGACTCTAAAATAAATCACCCGCTCAGAATTTAAAACAAACCCTTGTTGTGCCCTTGAGACACAGTACAAGAATAACGCACAAACACACACACACAGACACACACGATGCTCCTACAAAATCAGTGTGTACGCCTGGCTGATTCTGCAAAATACACCATTGTTGGTCACTCACAGGAAGCGTTTTCTGTTTAAGTAGAGGACAGCAAAGAAGAGGGGTACTTACAACCAAGTTTAAAACGCACCCCATTTTTAAGTGGTGCGTGTGACGCCAACAGTGCTAGAAGGGAGGTGTGTGTGTGTGTGTGTAGAGGAAGAGGAAGAGGAGGAGGAGGAGGAGGAGGACTTTGAAGGTCTTTGGTGCTTTTTGAACTTGGTGATTTTCTTGCAAATGTGTCATTACCAAACACCAAGAAAATCACCAAGCCCAGGCAGCACCAAGGATCTCACAGTCCTCCTCTTCCTCTTTCAGCACTGATGATGTTACCTAGTTGGGTAATTAAACGTCTGCAAGAAAATCACCAAGCTCAGAGAGCACCAAGGACCCCACTACTCTACCCTGATCTACAAATATTTTCTTCTATTGCTAAATGGGTAGTACTTACACTTTCACTTCTCTCTTCTTTCTTGTTGGCTTCTGGTTCTGTCTGAGTGCCTTTGTCGTTTCTCTTCTTTTTCAAACTCAACAGCCTGCGGAAAGAAGTTTCCGGTGAAACATTGATCTAGAACATCTGATCAAAGCGCATTCAGCATGAATATTTTTTTGGAGAATTTGAAGGATGTGCAAACGGATGCACATGCAAACCGATGTACAAGCTTAAAACATTTTGGACCTGCTTTGCAAGGGGACAAGCTATTGTTACAATAGATTTTGTTGGCGTTTTAAGGGGGGGATAATTATATACGTTTTATCTTTTTTGTTTTTTAAATTCACAGTTTTTTCAATGTTTTTGTTTGGTTTTGTTTGATCACTGTTTAATTTATTCTCGTTTTGTAGTTTAACCTTTCGAATAAAATAAAAAAAGATTTTTAAAAAAGATTTGAAGGACTCAAGTTGCATCTTAAATTGCCGAGAGCCATAACATAAAGTCTCATATTAAGGTCATATTAAGTGCCCAAGAACACGCTTGAAGTTTTTTTGGATGCTCAAGGGCCATAGTGATATGACCTGAGCACTGATAAGGCCTCTTATCACCTCTTTACAAAGCTTTTAAAAACTGGACTATCTGAGATACGTGCCACCTTTTGAATGTCCATGAAGCTGAAGACCTTCTAGCCACTGAAAATGAGTCAACTCTATGGCTTGGCTCCTATTCAACAGGAAAGGCTACAACATCCATTGTCAGCACTTCCTGTGGAGATGCACAATGGGACAACTGACCATTGGTGGCCTTCCATCTACTTCCTCCAAGCTAACACGCTCGTTTGCATTGCCTTCTTCCCATCTGTCCCACCACAGCTGGGTTGCTCTCCCTACTTCTGTTCTCATAGAAGTAGGCGAGATGAAGTTCAACTCCATCTCCATCTTTTTGGTGTTGATTGGCTGGAGGACACCAAAACTTTTTTGGGGGGCAAGGACGCCGAGACGGAGATACTACAGAGTTACACGCGGAAGCGAGAGAATGGTTGAAGCACAAAGGTTGAAGCTAGCGAAGATGTTGGATACAACTAGAAGAATACAGACTGTTGACACTTTTCGTTCAGTTCCAGCATCTTATTTTCTAGGGCTTCCCGCTTCTGATTTTCGATCCTGAGGGAATGCAGTAGCTGGCTGACGGTTAATTCTTCTTTTTCCAAGTATTTCCTGGCTTCGTCCACAGATTTATTCCGGCTTTAATAAGATAGAAAAGACACATTTGGGGTGAAATGATGAACATTCCCTTACTCTTAAGTCAGGGGTCCCCAAACTTGGCAGCTTTAAGACTTGTGGATTTCAACTCCCAGAATTCTCCAGCCAGCATAGCTGGCTGGAGAATTCTAAAAGTTGAAGTCCACAAGTCTTAAAGCTGCCAAGTTTGAAGATCTCTCCTCTTAAGTCAAGGAAGGTTGAATTCTGGGAGTTGAAGTCCACAAATAAAGCTGCCAAGTTTGAAGACCTCTCCTCTTAAGTCAAAGAAGGTTGAATTCTGGGAGTTGAAGTCCACAAGACTTAAAGCTGCCAAGTTTGAAGACCTCTGCTCTTAAGTCAAGGAAGGCTGAAATCCGGATTCAGCTATGGAGCTCAACCAACAAGCTGGCACCCAATAAGTGAATTCACGACTGAATTCGGATTTCAACCTAAGTTTACCCACCAGGTAGACCACATCAGGAGATCAACTACACCACAAGGCTAAGGCCACTTTTACTAAGTATAGTAATAATAATAATAATGATAGAATCTTGCAAGTTGCTTGCACTGTACCTCCCACCCACCCCACTTCTTATACTCATGTGAATTAGGGAAGGGTACGTCTTCAGCCCTTCCAGATACAGATAGTCCTCAACTTACAACAGTTCATTTAGTGACCGTCCAAAGTTAACGGCACCCTCAAAAAAGTGACTTTTTTCACACTTACAATCATTGCAGGATTCCCCATGTTCAATGATCAAAATTCAGATGCTTGGCAATGGGTTCATATTTATGATGGCCACAGCGTCCCTGGAGTCCCTTTTGTGACCTTTTAAGATGGGGAGGGAACCTCAATTCACTTAACAACCAGGTTACTAACTTATCAACTGCAATGATTTGCTTAACAACGGTGGCGAGAAAAGTCGTAAAACTACTTGTTGATGTAGAATATTCTCCTTTTCAGCAGCTGTCCTAAGCAGCTGTCAACCGAGCTGGAAAAGGAGGGCAGGACAGAAGCAGATGTTCAAAAGAGCCGAGAAAATCTACTCACACGTACAGAGCTGCGTTCCCGTTTATTTTTTTCACATCTGCATCCTGATGTTCTTTCACAGACCCCTCCGCTTCTCCTTCCTGTAGAAAACAACAAATGGCTCTGTCAAGTCGATCGGCTGGTTTTGCGTCTCCAAATAAACACACTTTATGGGTGTGTCAAAAGAAGGAATTAGGTGTGTTTGCCTGAAAATAAAGACCTGGTCTTATATTAATTTTTGGCTCCAAAAGATGCATGAGGGCTTAATTTCCAAGCTTATTTTTGGGGAAACACAGTGCATCTATCTGTGTGATGATCTTAACTGGGGCTTATTTTTGGGGTACGACTGGCAATGCGAGCCAGCTGCTCACAACATAACATTCAGCCTGTTTAATTTGCATTTTTGTTAAGTGGCCTACAGTAGTCACAAGCCTAGAAAAACGACCACACTTTTAAGGAACGTTAGCAGATCGGAGTCTTTTTTAGAAAATACAAATACAAACAAAAGTGCATTTTAACATGTTTGCTAAAAGCATTTCCTAGTTTAAGAAACGAAGTGGGACCAGCTCAAAATTACGGTAACCTCATAGAAGAAAACCTTTATTACCATTTTATGAAGAGGAGTCCACAGGATTTCCTAATTAACACATGAATACCCTTCCCCTCCCATCCCAAGCCTAAATTACAGGTAGTCCTCGGTTTATGACCGCAACTGAGCCCAACATTTCTGTTGCTAGGTGAGAAAGTTGTTAAGGGAGACTTGCCGCATTTTGCCATAAATTATTTTTTTTAAAAAGTGCTGTGGATGGGGACTTACATACAGATACATACATGTAACTACACAGCTATTTATTTATTTATTATTTATTTATTTATTTATTTATTTATTTATTAATTATTTATTTATTTATTTATTTATTTATTTATTTATTTTCTTAGATTTCTATGCCGCCCTTCTCCCTTAGGACTCAGGGTGGCTCACAGAATAAAAACATATCATAATAATTAAAACTAAAAACATCCAAATGTAAAACCCCAGCAACTAAAATCTCATAACAGATCATGATGATGTCTGAGTTCATAAATCCCGTTAAACAGGTTTTGGGTTTGAAGATCTGTACATAAGATTGAGAAAACTCCCCGCCAGTGACCGGATCCTTCTTGAGGGAGGATCGGAGACCGCTTACATGCATTCTGATCTCGACGAAGGAGTCTTCGGCCGCGGCCGCGTTGAGCTTCAGCTGCAGCTCTGAGATGATGGCTACCAGGTCCGCCTTTTCGGCCTGCAGTTTGGCCACCTGAGCCTTCAGTTGTTCCACCTCTTGGGTCATCTCCTTCCTCGAAACGGGACTCTCCTAGGAGAAGAAACCCAGGTGTGACTCGCTTTCCAGAGTGGCCGAGATGTTATGGGCCAAACCGCGAAAGGTTCCAACCGTCCGACCGTTATACGGCAATAAATACAGAACGTCCTCGACTTACGCTTCATTTAGTGACCATGCAAAGTTACGACGGCACTGAAAAAAGGGGACTTAGGAACATTTTTCATAGTTACGACCTTTGTAGCATTCCCGTGATCAAAATTCAGGTGCTTAGGCAACCGATTCATACTTATGACACTCGTAGCATGCCGGGGTCACCTTCTGACAAGTAAAGTCTATGGGGGGGAGGGGGGAGAGCCAGATTCACTTAACAACCAGGTTGCTAACTTATTGATGGCGAGTGATTCACTTAACAACGGTGGCAAGGAAAGTAGAACGGGGCAAAACTCACTTGAACAAATTTTTCACTCAGCGTCATCAGTTTTGGGCTCCGTTGTGGTTGCAAGTCAAGGACTAATTGTAAACAGTTTTTTTTTCTCGCTGGTTTTTCAATTTGGGAGCCCTCCCTCTTCCTTCTCGGCCCCAGACGAAGTCAAAAATCTTGTTTTTCACTTACCGTGGAGCTCCTTTCTTCTTTTTCTTCCAGGCTTTGCAGTCTCTGGTGGAGGCTTTCATTCTCCAGACACTTGGCTGCCAAACACTGCCGGGCTTCCTTGAATTTCGATTCGTAAAATTCACGTTCGTCTTTCAATTTCTCCTTCCAGGCGGAAAGCTCCTCAAAACGGTCCTTCATGGCTTGGTTCCGTTGCCTCATGGCTTCTGGTTGACCCCAAGAAATACCCAGTTAGGTGTCCGCATGACCCGTTCCCTAAAAACACTGAACGTGGGTTCAAGGAAATACTTTGGGGAGGGGGGTAAGGCACTGACCAGTTTCACATATGTTTAAAACTGATTTGCCGCGCATACCCTCCGCACAGGCGCCCGGCCTCGAAAACGTGACTAAATAGGACAGCATAGCGCCGGGCCGGATAAGCAGGCCCACTTACGGTTCCCACTACCGGTATGCCCGAATCGGTCCGAACTGGATGAATATCACCACTGGCACTGACCATCTACCAATATTGCAAGAAATACTTTGAGGAGGGCCTTAACCAGGGGTGAAATCCAGCAGGTTCTGGAGAATTGGTAGCGGAAATTTTGAGTAGTTCGGAGAACCAGCAAATACCACCTCTGGCTGACCCCAGAGTGGGGAGGGAATGGAGATTTTGCAGTATCCTTCCCCTAGAATAGGGTGGGAATGAAGATTTTGCAGTATCCTTCCCCTGCCATGGGGAAGCCATTCCTTCTTGTCCTGCCTTCAGGTACTTTGGAAAGTAAGTTGATCCCCTCCTCCTTGTGGCAACCCTTCAGATATTGGACCACTGCTATCGTGTCACCCCTGATCCTTCTTGTCATTAAAATATAGAAAATAGAAAACAATTAACTAGAATTTAATCACTTGCCTATATTCCCAAAGATCAAAGGGACTAGACTCGTGTAAATCCAGGGCATGTTAAGCCTAAGTATTTAGTAGTAATTCTTACTACAGGGTGAAGAGACCCAGAGGCAGTATCCTCTGTGGAACATAGAGGTCCAAGAAGGACTGCTGGCCATCTTCGATGTTGAACTTTCACCTTTAAGCTCGTTGTTCTCCGTGATGAGTTCTTTCATCTGTTGGACCATCTCTTCCACACTGGAGGTGCTGAGGGTGGGTGGCATCAGGTTGGGGTGTCCATTCTCCACTTCGGTCTTCTCCGACTTTCCGTTTTCCAGAGGGATGTTTAAAGGTTTCTTCGACATGGCTCCTGTAGCTTCAGGTTTTTTTTTAAATAAAAAGGAATGGAGAGAAAGAAAAGAAAACCAATCTTAATACAAGACCCTGATCTAGAACAAGGGCGATTTTAAAATGTGTGGACTACAACTCCCAGAATTCTCCACTGGGAAAATTCCCCACTAGGATTTTTTTTTTTTTTTTAAAAAGGAGGGTTAAAATTGGATAAACCAGTTTTTCAAATTTGGCAATTTTAAGAATTCTCCACTGGGGAATTATGGGAGTTGAAGTTTACATGTGTTAAAATTGACAAGTTTGAAAAACTCATCTAAACACTCCAGTTTTAACCTTTTCACATATTTTTTTTTTAAAAAATGCTTTTTATATTTCTGCAACTTCCCGTCTGACTTAAGTTATGGAGTTTGCTATCCAGGTTCTAATGGTTTAATCCATTAAACTTCTGAGGTTACCAAAATTATACAAGTGTTTCTCCTGGGTGATATAAGTTATGCACAGCTATTTTCAATTTTCAAACCAGCAAATCATTAAAATCATATTCATATAATTATATGACTATTAAAATATTATCAGAGATCTGTCTGTTTCAGACAAGTTAGATAAACTATAAATAGCAATATGTTTTGTAATCAGAATCCAGAATCTATGCATCCACGTTAAGCAACCAATATCGGTCTATAATTCTTTCTCTGAATTTTCCTCTGATTTTGGTCTGGTACTATAAGTCTCACAGAATGAAAAAGGAATTTTTTTTAGTACGATTAAATAATTCATTAATGCCTTCTGCTAATAAATCTATAAGGGTTTTACATTCAATGGGGATTTTAGGAACTTTCCTTAATTTTATAAGTCTGTTAATTTCTTGTTATTAGCTATAGTTATGCCAAATTGCTTTTATGCATTACACTTGAGAATTTCCGTCCCCAAAAACCTGTTATTCAGTTTGCAGTTCAATCTGACTGATATACAGTACTTGAGAATAAAAATAAAAAAAAACTTGGTGACTAATAGACTGTGTCTCTGAATACAATGACAATATATTTACTGTTTCTGGCCTGAATTCCAGAGATAAGATTCAGATATTTTGATTGCTTCAGTCAACAGTTTTCACACCCAATTGATATTTTTCTTCTGTGTATTTAAAAAAGTACTCACAGTGTTCATAATACAATTACCCCAATTTTCCCTTAGCTTTATATACATGCTCTATAATAGCAAACATATAAGAGTCCCAAAGAGTTAAAAGTTTAATGGAATTTGCATTAAAAAGGTTTTTCTTTTGTTAATAGATTTGTCAAATTTATTGGCCACTCATCTTACCACAGGGTATGTATAAATATCTTTTTAATGAAGCCTTCCAAAATCATCTAAAATTAGTAAGGTTGGTTTTAAAGCTCCAGACAAAATACTGGAACATGTCTTTATTATTCATTTTTCCCCCCAGTCTAACATCAAATATCTATCAGGTTCTAGAATATATGCTTTGAATGTATCCCAATTTTATAAATATGATTTTTTTTTTTAAAAAAAGGGGCTTTCTGTTGAACCGGAAGTTCTTAACAACATCTGTAATCATTAATTGTAATTCAAATTAAAAAGCTTAGAAAAAACATCTATTTCAGGACAGTTCTTTGAATTAATAATCAAAATCATTAAATGCTCTTCGTGATCAAAACATGTTATAATTTATGGATCCCAACAAGAAACAAAGTACTTTCTTGTTCAGTGTCACTATAACTAGTCATTATCAAAGCACTTATATTCCATGTTCATTATAGTAAGCCTATTAAACAAAATAATGCCTCTAAGCCTTTTACGGTTTCTATTAATATACGGTGCACTTTGTAGTTTCCTAAAAAAATATTTTCATTTGGTAAAACATGATTCCTGGAGCAAAATCAAAACAAGCCATAGTGTCTTTAACTCAACATTTCCCCTCTCATTCTAAAGGGCCCAAATTATTTTCAAAAACCTGAAGTCACAACTTTTCTTCAATATAAAACCTCAAATCATAACCCTTCTGTGCTATTTCCAACAAGTAAGCCAATCCAGAAAAGAGCAGCCACTTAACTAAGAATATGGATCCAAATTTTAAAAGAAGAAATGTAACAAAAGCTCAAATGTGTAACCAAATTAGTAATAAACACCTTCGGGTGTTTTACTAACTACAAACAAAAGAATAACATTTAATGTAACTGCGGACGGAAACTCAAGATGCCTTCTTCCTGTTTTTAAGGAATAAGAAATCTTGCGCTCATTATTAAAACAAATTTCTCAGTAGACCAAAATGTTGGGTATTTTTTCTCTTTCCCAGCATTTCAGGCTTTGGCAAAATTTTTGTGCAAAATAACCGTTTTGGCCAGGACGGATTACCCTTTTAAAGTCTTCACTTTTCTCTACAAACAGTTCCCCACCCTACCCCTCCAAAAAAACTTGGCAGTTTGAAGAGATGTGGATTTCAACTCCCAGAAGACCTCAGCCAGCGTGCAGGGGAATTCTGGGTGCTGAAGTCCACATACACCTTATCCAGCTTTCCTCAAGAATTCTGGGAGTTTTAAGTCCACACCCTCTTAAAGTTTTCCAAGTTTGAAAAACACTGCTTTGCGCTGGCTGGTGATCCACAAAAAACTCCTGAGATTATAAAAAAGATTTTTAGAGTTTTATCGTATTTGGTAATCGCTCCCTTCTTGAGCCTAATCTGAAGGTCCCTTGAATTGCAAACTGAAAATCACATGAGCAGAAAGATGGCTCGGAAAAATTCCTACAGTTTACCTGGGCTGCTCCAGCTCTGAGCATTCATGCATGTAAATCAGTGATGCCAGTATGTGATGGAGTGGTGGGGAAACAGCAATTTCCCCCAAAGCAGTAAGAGACCCCTTTTCCGGCTTGGATAAAACCTGTTCTCATTTCAGGAAGGGCCCTGCTCCAAATCTTGCCTCCAGAAGTTGTGGATGCTCCATGACTGGAGGTTTTTAAGAAGAGACTGGACAAAATGGCAGAGGGCCTCCTGTTTGAGGAAGGGGTTGGACTAGAAGACCTCGGAGGTCCCTTCCAACTCTCGTTATTCTGTTTAAGTAGATATTGATCTCTGTGGCAGCAGGGCCAGGAAAGGCCTCTCGCTGTAACTGAATCTCGGTATAATCCTTGATTTACAACCACAATTGGGCCCAGCATTTCTGTTGTGCGAAGTGAGTTTTGCCCCGTTTTATGACTTTTCTGGCCACCGTTGTTAAGCGAATCGCTGCCGTTGATAAATTAGTAATCCGGTTATTAAGCGAACCTGTCTTCTTCACTGACTTTGCTTGCAAGGTCGCAAAAGGGGACTGCGCCTTACCCCAGGGACACAGCAAAGGTCATAAATATGAACCCGCTGCATCCGAATTTTGATGGCGTGACCGTGGGGAACGCTGCAAAGGCCGTAAGTGTGAAAAAAAATGGTCGCTGTAACTGCAAACGGTCACTAAGCGAATCATTGTTAAGTCCAGAATTTACCTGTGTTGTCTTAACTTTGGAGAAATCCAAGCTCCTCCCCTATATATACTTTGGGGGCCAAAGCAACCCTGTTGCAAGTCGAGGACCCCCTGCACGCAAAGAAGAGAGAGGAGCATTGCAAGGGCGCCATCCTGGCCAGGGCTGAGCGCAATCTCCGGGTGCGCAGCCCCTTGCTTGGATCGGGCCAGGCCCTTTCCCAACCTTCCTTACCTTTTGCAAAAGCGGCTGCAAGAAACGGGGCGCAGATGAAGCCTTTCCAGGACCGGAGAGGGAGAGGGAAAGGAAAGGAGGCCCCGCTTAGTGGCCCATTCGGACGGGCAGGAGCTCCGGGGCGGGTTTCCCCGGGGCGGCGGCTCCAAGCGGGGTCTTCCCCCGGGTCAGTGGCTCGCCTCCCCCCGCTGCAGGGCCCGGCCGGGCAGCGGCTGTTGGGTGCCAAGGCGGGCCGGCTGGTGCGTAAAAGCGCAAAGGAGAGCGCAGAGGGGCGCGGTGGGGCGGCCGGCCTGGGAACCCTCGCCGCGCTCGGCGCTGGCTCCGGTCAGCTGACGCAAGGAAGAGCCTCCGCCCCGGCTTTTCCGGGGAGTTGACTCGCTCCGCGGCCCCGGCAAGAAGCGAGGACGCGCCTTGGGAAGCCGCCAGGCGCCGCCAGTCCTTTGCCCTCTTTCCCTTTCTTTTTCTCTCGTCTTTTCTCTCTTTCCCTTTCTCCTTTTCATTTCCCCTCCTTCCCTTTCCCTTGTCTTTTCTAGCTTTCTCTCCTTTCTTCCTTCTTTCCCTTTCTCTCTTTTCCTTTCTGTCTTTCCCTTTCCCTTCTTTCTCTTTCCCTTGTCTTTTCTCTCTTTCCCTTTCCTTCTTTCCCTTTCTATCTTTCATTTCCCCTTTTTCTCTTTCCCTTGTCTTTTCTTGTTTTCCCTCCTTTCTTTCCCTCTTTCCCTTTCCCTCTTTCCCTTTCCCTTGTCTTTTTAGCTTTTTCTCCTTTCTTTCCCTTTCCATCTTTCCTTTTCTCCTCTTTTTCTTTCCCTTTCTTTCTTTCTTCCCCTATCCCTTTCTGTCTTTCCCTCCTCTTTCTTTCCCTTTCCCCTCTTTTCCCCCTTCCCTTCTTTTCTCTCTTTTCCTTTTCCTTTTGCTCTTTCCCTTTCTCTCTTTCATTTCCTCTCTTTCTCTTTCCCTTGTCTTTTCTCTCTTTCCCCTTCCTTCTTCCCCTTTCTGTCTTTCATTTCCCCTCTTTCTCTTGTCTTATCTTGTTTTCCCTCCTTTCTTTCCCTCTTTCCTTTCTCTCTTTCCCTTTCTCTCTTTCCCTTTCCCTTGTCTTTTCTAGCTTTCTCTCCTTTCTTTCCCTTTCCATCTTTCCTTTTCTCCTCTTTTTCTTTCCCTTTTCTTTCTTTCTTCCCCTACCCCTTTCTCTTCCCCTCCTCTTTCCTTCTTCCCCTGTCTTTCCCTTTCCCCTCTTTTTCCCCTTCCCTTCTTTTCTTTTCTCTCTTTCCCTTTTCCTTTCTCTCTTTCCCTTTCTCTCTTTCATTTCCTCTCTTTCTCTTTCCCTTGTCTTTTCTCTCTTTCCCTCCATTTTCCCTCTTCCCCTTTCCCCTCTTTTCCCCCTCTTTTCTCCAGGAGAGAAAGATGAACTAGTTAGAAGTGAAGCTATTGAATTAAATGACTTTTGTATGTTTAGCGTGGAGATTGAGGTCTCCTCTTTCTTTCTTTAGTCCATTTATGCTCCGCCTTTCCATCAAGAGGCATCTGGGAAGGTTGCAAATAGAATAGAATAATAGGATGGGAAGGGACCTTTGAGATCTTCTAGTCCAATCCCCTCTCCAAGCTTCCTACCATTCCAGACAAATAGCCCCCAAGTGGTGTTCTTTTTTATACTAACGTAGAGTGGGGACCGTTTGGATGATTACTGGATACTTATTCACTATATTCTAAAAAGACATTCTAAAAGCAACTATATTCTGAAGGCAGGAAATACTGCCAGCTAGAGAAAATACAATGTCAGCATGAACTGTATCCTTGATACTCTAAGTAACTCCCTAACCTGTCAGAAGAAAGGAGCATCCTTAACTTGTCAGAAGACAGATGGCTAAAGGTGGTTAGGTCATGGACATCCATATGGGCTAAAACTTGTCCTTCAACAAGAAGATAATTTGAACTCATGCTCCAGTGATTTATAAAGATAATGTAAAACTTTAATAAGTAGGAAAATGACAATTAAAAATGACAAATGTATGTTAACCATATATGGAAAAGTTGCTGTGTTAGCAGAATCCTTTGTTTAGAAAAGTATATAATGTGTCATACAAGCATGGAGACTTTACTCAGAGCCAAGATTGGCAAATATGGCTTTTGAGTCTTGCGCAATAAACTCTCTCTCTGATTGACCCAGGAATGTTGCTTGGTCACTTCATTCCATAACAATACAAAGTCAGCTTATTGTCCCCACAATCCGGGTCCTCATTTTACCTACCTCGGAAGGATGGAAGGCTGAGTCAACTTTGAGCCTCGTGAGATTCGAACTTGCAGCAATTGCAGGCAGCTGATATTACTTAACAGCGCTTTTGTCTGCTGCGCCACCAAGGCTCTTAGTAATTGTTCTCACTGTCACGAAATTCCTCCTTAGTTCTAGGTTGCTTCTCTCCTTGATTAGTTTTCATCATTGCTTATCCAAATGATCTTTGGGTATCCAATTAACTCCATGACTAAAGTCCACTCTAACCATAAACATCATTTCCTTGTAATTGAACCGTTAGTTGCTGCTTGTAGCCTGTGATCTCTTCAAATGGAAACTGAGGTTAAATAAATTAATGGGATGTACGGATGTTCTTAAGGGCCTCTCAGCTTCCTTTTGGTCTTTTTCCCAATCATTATGGGAATCATCACTTTTAAGACGGTCATATACGTTGCCAAGGAGAACAGACCAAAATTGGTTGCAAGACCTAGATGAGTTCTTCCTAACTTGGACAACTTCCAGAGATGAAGATTCCCCTTCCGGATTTTTCACCTGTTGACTCTTAGAAGCTGAAAATTGGAGAGGAAGGACTTTGGAGAAAAAAAATAGCTAATTTAGAGAGGTTTGTAGCAGATTAAGTATAATCTTTACTGATCAAAGGAACTAAGAAGGATTAATTTTTAGGAAAAAAAGCTGGACCCCTGCAGTCTGCGTTTGCTGTTTACTTTTGAACTGGCAACGAAGCAGAAAAATTTATTAATTATTATTAGGCTCAATCAAGCTTAATGTTGCCTTTAAGAAATGATGTGTTTTGTTCTAAGCAAGGCATATTTTTGTAGCGTTTGTTTTCTTTTTCACGTCACTTGTTGATTTTTCCCTTTTTTGTATTTTTCATCTGTGTTTGCAATCAAAGTAAATTGATTTACTTTGGCGCGGCCGTGGCCAGCTCGATGTCACTCGTGTCGGGGGTGCCTGTGGCGATCTGAGTGCTACGCCAGCGAAAACAGGCTCCCATGTCGAAGCGTGAATCAGCCTCGTCCCCCCCCTGGGGAAACTGTAATTAATTAGAGGTGAATGGATCTTGTTTCACTAATTGTTTGATATTTTTATAACGGATGTCAATGTGTCTGGACCTAAAATCCGTGAAACATGAGTCAGAAATATAAACCGCAGATTCATTGTCCTCCATCACGGTGATCGGTCGAATTGGGTGTGTCCAGATATCTGTGACTAAAGCATCAAACCACGTTAGAGAATTACATGCATCTGAAACACAAGCATATTCAGCCTCAGTAGATGAACAAGAAACAAAATTCTGTTTTCTCGCATGCCAGTAAACAGGACATCCATTTAAGAACAACATATAACCTGAGGTACTTTTATGTGATTTCTTATCACTTGCCCAATCAGAATCACCATAACAAACATTTTTCTGCGTAATAGGTATGTGTCGGTTCTAACAATAACTTCATATTATTAGGTATTTAGGTATTTCAATAATTTCTTAACACATGTCCAATGAAACTGTTTCGCCTTACAGTTTTTGCTCCGTTTTTGGCTCTGACAGTGTCCTGCAACCCTCTGCCAGCTCGGGAGGGCCTCCTATAGTCCTCACATGCTCCATTTTTGAGTTTGACACCTCTGTTATAGAGCATTGCACACCAGAACAACTAGACACAAGGACAGCTAATTCCCACAACACTGTCAAACTATTCACTAAGTCTGCATTACTAGTTTTCTTCTCATCCTTCCTATCACCCATCTCCTTCCTCTTATGACTGTATGACTGTAACCTTGTTGCTGGTATCTTTAAGATTTATATTGACTGTTTCCTAATATGATTTGATTCAGGGGTGAAATCCAGCAGGCTCCGACAGGTTCTGGAGAACCAGTAGTGGAAATTTTGAGCAGTTTGGAGAGTGGGGAGGGAATGGAGATTTTGCAGTATCCTTCCCTTGCCACGCCCACCAAGCCACACCACGCCCATCAAGCCACGCCCACAGAACTGGTAGTAAAAAAAATTGTATTTCATCACTGATTTTGATTGCTTATTTGTTCCATATGACTATCATTAAGTATTGTACCTTTTGATTCTTGATGAATGTATCTTTTCTTTTAGGCACACTGAGAGCTTACGCACCAAAGACAAATTCCTTAAGTGTCCAATCACACTTGGCCAATAAAGAATTCTATTCTATTCTATTCTATTCTATTCTATTCTATTCTATTCTATTCTATTCTATTCTATTCTATTCTATTCTATTCTACTTATGACTATAACTTTGTTGCTTGTATCTTTACGATTTATATTGTTTTATTTAGTTTCCTAGTACGATTTATGTTGATTGCTTATTTAGCATCCTAGGACTATCACTCAGTGTTGTTGTTTTTTTTTTTTCCTTTTATTTGATTTATATGCCGCCCTTCTCCGGAGACTCAGGGCGGCTTACAATGCGTTAAGCAATTGCCTTCATACTTTTGTATATTTATACAAAGTCAGCTTATTGCCACCACAAACTGAGTCCTCAGTTTACCTACCTTAAAAGGATGGAAGGCTGAGTCAACCTTGAGCCTGGTGAGATTCGAACATGGAATAATTGCAGACAGCTGGATGTTAATTAGGGTGCTTAGTCTGCAGAGCTATCCAGGCTCTTTTAGGATTTAGGATGAATGTATTTTTTATGATGACTATGGTCATGATTTATGACTTACAGGTTTTATGTACATTGAGAGCTTATGCACCGCAGACAAATTCCTTGTGTGTCCGATCATACTTGGCCAATAAAGAATTCCATTTCTCTTTCTCCTTCAAAAGGCCAATCTTAGGAAATGGATGGTCCTTGCACACTGAAAGTCATTCCGTTTGTCCAGCTGCTTCCAATTTGTACGTTGTGTGACTCTTGGTCTCAGCTAGGAAGTTGTCCTCCGTTTTATTATGGAAGGCCATTTGTCTTACCTCTCTTTTCCCCCTAATTTTTTTTTCCCCTTCTGCATTTTCCCTGCATTTGTTCCAACACCGTGACCTCCGTCGGTCAAGGCAAGTCCTGTTGAACATTGCAACCTCATTTCATGAATTTTAAACGCCTTTCCCTCCCCTGTGCCTCTCTTCAGGACTCCGAACCAGCAGGAAGATGGATAGAGCTCAAAGCCCTTGATTTGCAGCCAAGATAAATGTCTGAATCTTGGCCAGAATTTGCTGATTTCAGTCATATTTCTAACAGCAGGCGACTTTAAAGTACCCTAAAGATCTGCCACTTTCAAAGTTAAGAAGATTAACTCCGGGAGGAGATTAGCTCTGAACGGTGGAGAGGTTTTTTTTCTCCCCACTTAGCAGAGTTACATCATAAATGTCACCCCCCCACCCACCCATTGCACGAGGAAGTGGTGTAACAAATGCACATTTTAAAAGGAGCTGTCCTTCAGGTACGCACACAACTGGTTGTTACGGAGGAAAGTCCAAAAGACATTCCAATGGCCAGGCTGCTGGGGGTAATGGGAGTTGTAGTCCAAGTGTCAGGGTTCTACGTAATACACCCATAGCAAACAGAACTCCGTTGGTCAGGTCAGCTTCAGGGTTGACACCAACATGCTGGGAGAAGGCCCGCTTTGGAAGACGGTTAGGCATGCTTACTCTACCTGGAAGTCAGTCTGCCCACAGTTCCTGAAGTGATCCTGCTAACTTTGATTCTAGACTTTGATTCTATAACAAAGCCCATAACTTTGATTCTAGGCTTATTTAGTATCCTATGGCTATCACTGAGTGTTGTATCTTATGATTATGATGATTGTATTTTATGATGATGATCATGATTTACCACTTGTTGCTTGTATGCACACTGAGAACTTATGCACCGGAGACAAAGTCCTTGTGTCTCCGATCATACTTGGCCAGTTGGGATTCTCCTCTCCTCTCCTCTCCTCTCCTCTCCTCTCCTCTCCTCTCCTCTCCCCTATTCTTTTCTATTCTATTTTCTATTCTATTCCTATATTCAATATTCAATATTCAATATTTTATTCAATTCCTTCTCTTCTCTTCTCTTCTCTTCTCTTCTCTTCTCTTCTCTTCTCTTCTCTTCTCTTCCTCTTCCTCTTCCTCTTCCTCTTCCTAGTCTAGTCTAGTCTAATCTTGTCTATTCTATTCCATTCCATTCCATTCCATTCCATTCCATTCCATTCCATTCCATTCCATTCCATTCCATTCCATTCTGATTTCTCTTCCTCTTCCTATTCTATTCTATTCTATTCTATTCTATTCTATTCTATTCTATTCCATTCCATTCCATTCCATTCCATTCCATTCCATTCCATTCCATTCCATTCCATTCTATTCTATTCTATTCTATTCTATTCTATTCTATTCTATTCTAATAAAATCTAAGAAGAACAGAGATCCTTTCATAACTTTGCAGATAGAATGTTTCAAGTTCCGCCTTGGTGACTTTCAATTGAAGCTTGCAATTGAGCCCAAGGGCTGTGAAAGATCCCTCTTTGTGCCTTCAGAGGCAACTCTCCAAGGAAGCGATGCTCGCGAAGGAGGAACAATTCAAAACAAAACAAAAATTAAATCGGCTTCACAGGCTCAATTAAATACCTTAATGTCATTTTTGTGTGTTTCCAGCAGATGGCAGTAACGCCTTTGTGGTGGTTGGCTGCCAGATGACTTAGATGGGAAAATGGAGAAAGCTGATACTGCACATTGTTATTGTGGCTGGTTGCACTGTCATCCAGATGTTGAGATTGCATTTGGCATTTCGGGCCAGCTACCCAAGTCCTTCCCAAAGGCCTGGGATAGGCAGAAGTTCTTCTTTGATGGTGTTAAAGATACTACCGCAGGATGTAAGCTGTTTCAAGTAAAGCCACCTTTTGCAATTGACTGATGGTGAATGTGTCAATGCCAAAGGTGTACAGGTGGTGCTCCAGATGTTTTGGGATTGCATCCAAGGCCCCGGTGGCTATTGACGCTACCTTTGCTTTCTTCTGCCACAGTCATTCTATTTATTTTTTATTTTTTTAAACTGATTTTTTATTTATTAAATACATTTCTCAATCTGTCCTAAATCAGATTGTAAACATTAAACTTCTAAATCTACATGTGATTTTTGAAAAATATATACCTATGGGGCAGGGGTGAAATCCAGCAGGTTCTGACAGGTTCTGGAGAAGCGGTAGTGGAAATTTTGAGTAGTTTGGAGAACCAGCAAATACCACCTCTGGCTGGACCCAGAGTAGGGTGGGAATGGAGATTTTGCAATATTATTCCCCCAGGAGTGGGGAAGGAATGGGGATTTTCCAGTATCCTTCCCCTGCCACGCCCACCACACCCACCAAGCCACGCCCACAGAACTGGAAGTAAAAAAAAATTGATTTCACCACTGCTACGAGGTGAATAGGCTGCCAGAATAATCAGAAAACTCCTAGTCCATGTTGTTTGGCTGTCTTCATTCTTTCACTGTTCACGTTTTGGTCTCCGTAAAAAAAAAATTGGTCAGAGATGGACAGCTTTAGGACCAGGTTTTTTTTGGGGGGGGGGGAAGAATTTTCTCCAGCTGCTAATTTGATAGCCTCCATAAATATGAGGTTGAGTAGAAGATAAGTGGAGTTACCAGAAGTCTTATGGAAGCTGTTACTCTGGTTTCTCCTTTACAGCACTTAAAAGCAATGGATCCTTTTCTCACTGTGTGCTAAACAACTCCACAACAGCACTTAAATACCACAATCATCTACAATCATTACTTTTTTAAAAGGATCACCCAGCCTCAATTCGGGAACGTTGGATTGCTTAGATAGGTCAGCCTACAGAAATCGCAAAGCCTTTGCTTCCAGATGTGCTGGGCGACAGCTGTGATCGCCATCCAGCCAAAATGATCATTGATCAGAGGGGCTGAAGATGATGCAACTTGTGGTGTAACATCTGTGAACTTGGGTTGTTCTAAGTACACAGTCCTGGAAGCCTTTGGAAGGTAGGAAGGAAGGAAAAGGAGGGAAGAGGAGGGGAGGGAGGGAGGGGAGGAAGGAAGGAAGGAAGGAGAAAGAGGGAAGGAAAGGGAGGGGAGGAGAGGAGGAAACAAGGAAGGAAGGAAAAGGGAGGGAAGGGAGGAAGGAAAAAGGAAGGGAGGGGGAAGGAAGGGAGGAAGAAGGAAGAAGGAAGGAGAGGGAGGGGAGGAGAGGGGGAAGCAAGGAAGGAAAAGGAAGGGAAAAAGGAAAGGTAATTGAAGGGAGGGGAGGAAGAAGGAAGGGGAGGGAGAGGAGAGGACGGGGAAGCAAGGAAGGAAAAGAGAGGGAGGAGAGGAAGGAAAAAGGAAAGATAATTGAAGGGAGGGGAGGAAGGAAGGGAGGGGAGGAGGAAGAGAAAGGAGGAAGGAAAGAAGGAAGGAAAAAAGGGGAGAGAAGGGAGGGAGGAAGGAAAAGGAAGGAAGGAAGGAAAATGAGAAAGGGAAGGGAAGAGAGAATTGACCTCCAAACACAGAAGAGTGCAAAATCAGTTGAAAGTTGAAGAAATAAGGTGGAAAGAAAACTTGGGGCTCTCAATCACTGAGCTTGTTGGACCTAGAGCAGAATGTGGAAGTGTTTTTCTCTTCTTTTTATATTTTCACTTGTCACTTCTATCTATCTATCTATCTATCTATCTATCTATCTATCTATCTATCTATCTATCTATCTATCTATCTATCTTTCTATCTACCTACCTACCTACCTACCTACCATCTCTCATCTACATACCTCCTTCCTTCCTCTATCTATCCCTCTATCATCCACCATCCCTCTCTCATCTATCATCTCCTTCCTAACTCTATCCATCTTATCATCTACTATCCCTCTTTTATCTATCATCTCCTTCCTTCCTTCCTCTATCTATCCATCTATTATCCACTATTCCTCTCTCATCTCTCATCCACATACCTCCTTCCTTCCTTCCTTTGTTTCTTTATCTATCCATCATCTATCATCTCTCTCTCATCTATCATTTACATTCCTATTACCTTCCTTCCTTCCTTCCTTCCTTTGTATCTACCTATCCATCTATCATCTATCCTCTCTCTTTCTCATCTATCATCTACATACTTATCATCCTTCCTCCCTCCTTCCCTCCCTCCCTCCCTCCTTCCTTCCTTCTTCTTCACGAGGCCCTTACAATGCAATTGCTTTTCAAATCTCAGGGTTTGCATCCCCCCCCCCCGCTCCTTTTAGCTTTGTCCCCGTTCTGCTTTCTACGTTTCTTCCTAAGAGCTGCACCCACATCCCCTTCTCCTGCTCTCTGATCACAATAGCGATTGATTTGATCTGACAACTTGGCTTTCAGCTTGGGACACGGTGTGAAGGCATCCAACGGATTGCTCCGAGCGTGTTGGCAATGCCAAACACCTGGGAGATGAATCACGTCCACCTGGCAAGGGAGAGGGGCTGGGAGAACTTGGCAGAAGAGAATTGGTGCCAAGGGAGATTGGCTCATACAGACTTGTTTTTTCGGGGGGCTTCCAAGGTTGCCTCTGTGTTGCTATCTGTCACTTTATTGACTTTGGTGCTTTATTCAACAACCGGATTTGCAAATTGTTTACAAAAGCATCCACAATGAACCACATACTCCTATTGCCAGTATCCTAGGCCTAACCACGTGCCAATGTCCTGGGCACCGGAAATGCATCTCTAATGCCCACTTCAACGTTTTATTGATTTATTATTATTTTTTTGAAACCACCCTATATTGCTTTGGTCACAACTGCAGGGCTCTAGAATGTAGGAAAAATCACTGATCTTTAGAAGTCTTTTACCTTGCGAGGGTAAAGCATATTTTCTAAAGATCAGCTATTTTCTAGATCGCTGCAGTTGGCCCACTGCACTATATAACGACCCTGAATTGAGCTTGATTTAAATCGAGGCCTATCCAGGCTCCAGTTGTCTTTTGAAAAATCAGCTTTTGAGAGAATTATTGAGGCGTTTCTTGTTCTCTGTTTTGTGCCAGTTGCTCTTGTTTTTCTCTCGATGAAAAAAGAGAGTTGTTTTTCTAAACAGCCAGTAAGTAATACCACCGCAAAAAGACTAAATGAATACTACTTCTTGCTTGTTATTGATAAGAGGATTAGTCTCATTATAAGTGGAGAAAAAATAAAACAAAACTAAGCTTAAATCGTAATGCTAACAATACGAAATGAACTTTCCCAAAGGTGCTTTTTCAAGAAGCTTCTTAGATCAGAAGTGAAATGTCTTTCAAAGAAAAAAGTCCCCAAAAGTCCAGTTGCCTCTTGAAAAAAAGCATCTTTGGGAAATGTTTCCTCTAAGGTTGCCTCTAGGTGGCAGCAAAGAGTTAGATTTTTCTGAATCTCTTTGCTGCCCTCTAATGGCCAATCCGAGTTCGACAGTTCAGTTACGGTGTTTTTCTTGGCATCCCCAAAGGTGACTTTTCAAGAAGCATCTGGACTTTCGGGGTGAATGGTGGAGGATGGAAGAACTGAAGAAGCTTCTTGGATGAGAAGCGAAACGCCTTCAAAGAAAAACCAGAAAGTCCAGGTGTCTTTTTTAAAAAAGCGAATCTCCATAGATATATATTTTTCTTGGTGTTGTTTACAAAGCGAGTGAGATCCATGTTGGAATGAAACGGCGTTCACTTCTCCAACAACGGTTGCCCTTTTCAACCAGCTACGTAGATCTGCTTGGCGGATTAGAGCGAAAAGGGGTAATTGCTCATGAGCAGGAATGAATTCATGTCCCTGGAAGGCACATTGGCGCATGGGGAGTGTGCCGGCTCATAAAAGCTATCTCAGCAGGTGACCAGTGACAATGTTCTAATGGTTTTGGTGGGAAGGGAAGGTATCCTGCTGCGTGGAAACAAGGTTCCCCTGGGAGATGTAGGGGCAGGATTATGCTCCGATGTAAAAGCTTTTGACACAAAAGAATGCACTGATTTGGCTTTATGCAACAATTCCCCAGCCAAGGCCAGGTGAGGGAGAGTTCGCTTAAGAACATCTGTAATTTTTTTTTTTTTTTTTTTATTGGAAAAGTTTTACATTACATTTTATAATATAAAAACCCCCCCTTCCCCCTCCCCTTCCCCCCCCCCATCCTATCCCTTCTATCCCTCCCCCCTCCCTTGACTTCCGCTATTTGACAAACATTAATCTTATCATATTCAACATTCTTTAAAGGCGAGATCCCTTTGCAAAGAGATTAACTATTAACACTTCACTAACATTCACATACTTATAAATCTAAACATATTAGATTAAGACAATTTAGCTAAATAAGCTTAATACATTCTCTTTAAAATTAAATCTATACCTCAGTTATATACTCTTCATTTTAATAATAATAATTAACCATATAACTATACCTTTCGTACAATTATTTAAGTATACTAACATTTAGTGATCTTAAATTTTAAACTCTACATCTATTATAAATTCTTCAGTTTAATAATAATAATAAACCACGTAACTATCCATACATTTACTTAAATACATTCTAACTCTAATTCAACTGAGCACTATTTGAAATTTCTTGCTTTGATATTTCTTCTTCATATAATCAACCCATTTCCTCCATTCCTTGACAAAAGCTTCATGGGTCCTTTCCTTTAGGTATGCAGAAATTTTTGCCATCTCTGCCAGATTAGACATCTTCAATATCCATTCCTCTATGGTAGGCACTTTGTCTTTCTTCCAATATTGACCTATCAGTAATCTGGCTGCAGAAATCATATACAATATTAACCTAGTATCAATTACTGAAAAACCCTTGACTATTCCCAACAAAAAGAACTGAGGAGAAAACTCCAACTTCTTCTTCAAAATGTTCTGCATCACCCACCAAAGTTTAATCCAAAATGGTTTCAACTTCCTGCATGTCCACCAAATATGAAAATATGTTGCATCCAAACAATCACACCTCCAACATTTGGGTTGAACATTTGGATACATACATGATAATTTTTTGGGATCTAAATGCCATCTATAGAACATTTTATAAAAATTTTCCCTTAGGTTCTGTGCTTGCGTGAATTTAACGTTCTGGACCCAGATCTTTTCCCATGTTTCTAACATTACTGGTTGATCAAAATTCTGTGCCCATTTAATCATGCAGTCTTTAACTAACTCCCCCTCTGAATCTCTCTCCAACAGTAAATTGTACAATCGTTTAATATGCATCGGTCCTTTACATTTTATCTGAGTCATCAAGTCCTCTTCATGTAGCATTAGTCCAATTTTCTGATCTTCTCTCCATCTCGCTTGAAGTTGAAAATACTGCAACCAAGTTAAATTGACTCCATCTTCCAACAGAGTATTCCAAGACTTCAAACACCAACTGCCCCCATCAATAAAAAGTATCTCTTTGTACAACAACCCCCCGAGTGACTTTATTTTTGGCAAAATATGCCCAAGATCCAACCACAAAGGTATTTTGTAATCCAATTGAAATTGGTGCTTCTTCCAAACTCTCAGCAAAGCGTGTCTTAAAATATGCCTATTAAATACACTGTCTCTCTTATCTTCATAAAGTAGATATGCATGCCATCCAAATTGCAAATCATGGCCTTCTATGTTCAAAATATCTCTTTTGGTTATTCCAATCCAATCTCCGACCTGTATCAATGCTGCTGCTTCATAATATAAACGTAGATTTGGAACTTTAAGGCCACCACGTTCACGTACATCTTGCATAATCTTAAATTTAACTCTTGGTTTTTTCCCACTCCAAATAAATTTATTTAAGCCTGCTTGCCAGTCCATCAGATATTTATCATTTTTAAGCACCGGAATCATTTGAAACAGAAACAGAAATCTAGGTAGAACATTCATCTTAACAGCTGCAATTCTACCAAGCAGAGAAAGTTGCAGTTTTTTCCATGTATCAAGATCTTTTTGAATCTTATGCCAAAGTTCTTCATAATTATTTTGAAAGAGTTTTTTATTAGATGCTGCAACTTGAACCCCTAAATATTTCACCTTTGTAGCTATTTCAAAGCCTGCCACCCTTTCAAGCTCTTTCCTTTGTGGTTCCAACATGTTTTTAACTATCATCTTAGTCTTTTTCTGGTTCAGGCTAAAACCTGAAACCAGACCGTATTCCTCTATAATATTTTTCATCTGTATGATAGATTCCAAAGGTCGTGTTAGGGTAACAATCAGATCATCTGCAAATGCCTTTGTTCTGTAATCTATTTGCCTTACAACTATTCCACTCATTTTGTCCGAGTCCCGTAGAGCATTCAGCAGCACTTCTAGCGTCAAAATAAACAATAGTGGAGATAATGGGCAGCCTTGTCTTGTCCCTTTCTGTATATTAAAATTAGTAGTCAAACTGCCATTAATAATAATCTGTGCTGTCTGTTCTTGATAAATTGCCGAGATTGCTTGTATAAACTGATCTCCAAAATTCATCTTATGCAAAATCTTTTTTAGAAAATCCCAGTTGACTCGATCAAAGGCTTTCTCCGCATCCAAAAACACCAGCACCGCAGAGATCTGTTTCTTTTCATCAAGATATTCCAACAAGTCTATGAGTTGCCTAACATTGTCTTTCATGTATCTGCCTTCTATAAAACCAGCTTGGTCTTCATGAATCACATCTTGAATAACTGGCATCAATCTGTTGGCTAATACTTTAGCAAAAATTTTATAGTCCGTATTCAGGAGAGATATTGGTCTAAAATTTTCAGGTATAGCAGAGTCTTCTTCTTTAGGTATCAATGATATAAAAGCCGTCTTCCACGAGGGAGGTATTTTTCCCCCCTGTTGAATATTACAAAACAAGTCTTTAAGAGGCTCTATCAGTTCCTCTTGCAAGGTCTTGTAAAAAACTGCTGTCAAACCATCTGTCCCAGGAGCTTTAGATAATTTCAATTGTTTTATTGCATATGAAATCTCTTCCAATGTTATAGGTCGCTCCAGTCTGTCACTTTGTGTGCTAGAAATTTTTGTAACTCTCTTCTTGTGCAAATATTCATCGATAAGATCTTCTTTAACTTTATCGGCTTGATACAATTTCGAATAATAGGTTAAAAAAGCTTGATGTATTAAGTTTTGCTGATGTATTCGTTTCCCTTTATACTCAATAGCATTTATCATACGTGAATTTTGCTGTTTCCTCAAAGTATAAGCCAACCATCTGCCAGGTTTATTAGCGTTACAAAAAGTATTATGTTTAGCATACTGCAGATTAGTTGCTGTTTGTTCAGCCATCAGCATTTGAAATTGATCTTTCAGGAGTTTTATAGTTAACAATACCTTTTCGTCAGTCGGATTCTTAATGAGCAATTGTTCTTTATCCTTTATCTCCGTCTCCAAGTCCAATCTCGACTTCTGTCGAATTATTTTATGTCTAGAATTCATATGTATCAGTGCACCCCTCATATAGGCCTTACATGCATCCCAAACTATCTCGATGGGTGTACCTTTATTCAGATTAATATAAAAAAATTCTTTAATTTGTTCCTTTAGCTCCTTAATATACTTTTCATGTCTGAAGATATTCTCATTCATACGCCAAGATCTCCTTTCTCTCTTGCCTGGGTTCATCTCAATCCAGACTGGACTGTGATCTGTTAAAGTTCTAGGAAGAATTTTTGTTTTTGTCACTACATTAAGTAAATCAGTAGTAGCCAGCATAAAATCAATTCTCGAGAAAGATTTATGTCTATCTGAAAAGAAAGTAAAATCCAATTCATCTGGATGATGAATTCTCCAAACATCCTTCAACTCTAATTCTTCTTTCATGGCAAAAAAAGTCTGTAGTAACTTATTCCCTTTCTTGGCCGATGTCTTTTTATCCAATGTTACATCAATCACCCCGTTCCAATCTCCCATAATCAAGAAAGATTTGTAATTCCACTGCAGAATTTTCTCATTCAACATCTTATAAAAACTTTCCTGTTGCTGGTTCGGGGCGTAGATGCCAATTAAAAGCACTTCAACATTCTGTACAGTTATTACGACAGCAACATATCTCCCCTCATCGTCCGCTTCTATAAGTTTAGCTGGTATTCTTTTAGCAATGTAGAAGACAAGTCCATTTCTTTTGGCCCCACTAGAAGATATAAATTGTAATCCAATTTTTGAGATTAAAAGCTTCTGGTCCTGGGTTCTTATATGAGTTTCCTGTAAGCAGACAACATCATTATTATATTGTTTTAGATAGTGAAATATTTTTCTTCTTTTCTGCGGTGAATTCAAACCATTCACATTCCAAGATAAAATTTTAAGTATCATTTTGACGATGGCTGAAGCTCTCGAAGCAATTCGCGAAGAGTTCCCGCAACCGCCGACGTCTTCGGTCTTGCTCCTCCCACAGCTTCTGAGTATAACTTTTTCCCATTCGCTTCCTTCACCTCCTGTGGTGTCTTCTCCCGATATGTTTCCAATCGTTGTTTCCCTGCCGCTCTGGTTATACGTTGGTTCTGGGGTTCTTGCATCAGTAAATCCAAATCCGGTTCCACCTCTCTTGTGGCTCTGGATTGCTTTGGTTTCACCTCAGGGATATCTATTAATGAATCTTCTAATACCCCTCCTACTGCACCTAGAATTTCCTCCCTTGGGGCTTCTTGACCTTCCTTTAGCAGTCCCTGTTGAAAAACCTGCTCAACTGAGATATCTTCAATAGGTATAAGTGTAGAAGAGCGAGGTGAAGGAACTTTTTTCAACACATTGTTATAGAACTGTTCCGCCTTCTCCACCGGCATCTGTAATATTTTTAAGGCCAGAGAATGCCCAATGACACCTCCGAGCTGGTGCCCTATTATTCTCCGTGTTGGTCAAAGCTGCATGCATCTTCGGATGAAATCAAACCGACGAAATTTGCATTTTGCCCCAAAATGGGAGTTTTTGGAGAAAATACGTTTTCTTTTTTTTTCCTTTTTGGGGATCCTCGCTTTGGAAGTCCCATGATTTAAGGTTGTGTTCTCACAACGTTTGAAGGCAGGGTTGGCCACTGGGACTTCAACTCCCAGAATTCCCCAGGAACTGACTGGGGGATTCTGGGAGTTAAATTCCATATATTGAGAAATACTGTTCTAAGGGATAATGAATGAATTAATAAAGGACATAGTTTTCAAAGGTCCTCACTCCCCCCCCACCACACCATTCTTTCATTTCACTTTCACTGAAGTTTAAAGGTAAAGATTCCCTTTGCATATATGTGCTAGTCGTTCCTGACTCTAGGGGGCGGTGCTCATCTCCGTTTCAAAGCCGAAGAGCCAGCGCTGTCCGAAGACGTCTCCGTGGTCATGTGGTGGGCATGACTCATTGCCAAAGGTGCACGGAACGCTGTTCCCTTCCCACCAAAGGTGGTCCCTATTTTTCTACTTGCATTTTTTACCTGCTTTCGAACTGCTAGGTTGGCAGAAGCTGGGACAAGTCACGGGAGCTCACCCCGTTACGCGGCACCAGGGATTCGAACCACTGAACTGCCGACTTTTCGATCAACAAGCTCAGCGTCTTAGCCACTGAAGGTCCTCCTAACTGTCTCGGTCTTCAGCATATATAGTCTTGCAACTCTATACCCAAAGACTCAAACTTAATTTGTTGTAGGTGAGAGCATCTGGGTTTAAGGAAAGCAAGATAGCAAGGCAGAAATTATAGCGTTAAAAAGCAGGGCGTTAAACAGGACATTGATGGAACTGAAGTTACATCAGAAGCTGGTAAGAGCCAAAGATGCTTTTTCCAAAAAGCATTGGGACTTTCTTGTTTTTCCTTGAAAACTTATCGCTTGTTATCCAAGAAGCTTCTGAAGAACTGAAGAAGTTTCTTGGATGAGAAGCGAAATGTCTTCAAAGAAAAAATAAAAGTCCAGTTGCCTTTTGAAAAAAGCATCTTTGGGCCTCACCAGAATCTGGATGACTGAGAATCTCCATAGACATCAATGGTGATGAGACCTTTTGCCAGCTTTGAAAAAAAAAATGGGGAGGGGGGGATTTTGGATGAAAATGAGGCGAATGTTTCATGATCCATTCTTCCCTAGGATCACTGAACAGAAAGGATAAGTTTTTCAAGAAGAAATTGGACGGCCATTGGTCAGAAAGGGTGTAGGGTCTCCTGCTTGGGAAGGTGGGGGTGGGGCTGGACTAGATGATCTGTCCGAGGAGGTCCATTCCAACTGTCTGTCTGTCTGTCTGTCTGTCTGTCTGTCTGTCTGTCTGTCTGTCTGTCTGTCTATCTATCTATCTATCTATCTATCTATCTATCTATCTATCTAATCTATCTATCTATCATCTATTTATCATCTACCTATTCTATTTTCCATCATCTATCTATCTATCTATCTATCTATCTATCTATCTATCTATCTATCTATCTATCTATCATCTATCTATCTTCTATCTATCTATCATCTATCTATTTATCATCTATTCTATTATCTATCTATCTATCTATCTATCTATCTATCTATCTATCTATCTATCTATCTATCTATCTATCATCTATCACATTTTTCCAGTGTTAGATGTCAGGGTTCCATTTTGTCACTTCCATTTTAGTTCAGAGTTAACCCAGGAAACCAACCTGATTATATTATAGTGCATAGAATGTCATTATCCTGATGCTAGAAATCTACAAAGTACCAATAGAAGAGAATATTTGTAGCTCAGGGTTGGACTTGGTGCTGTCTGAGCTTGGCCGTTTTCTTGCAGATGTTTCATTCCCCAACTGAGTAACATATTCCTGGAACCAATGATGTTACAGGGTAACGTAGTTGAATAATGAAACTTCTGCAAGGAAACCACCAAGCTCAGAGAGCACCCAGGAGCCCATAAAATGAAGACAGTTTCATGTCAGAGGAACATGTTCCTAGAAGGTCAACTGAAATTGAATTAACTGAACATTATTTCAACCCATTGCAATCCATTTGAAAAGAGGTTCCTTTTGTGAAATGAAAGAATTCTATTGGAAAGCTGTATCCATATCATAATTATCCCACTGTAAAGACTGTTAATCCTAAAAACTTCGTGTTTATCATTTCCAGCAATAGTAAATTTCTTTTAAAAAGTTTACAACCTTAGCACGCCTTTAAAATATGCACGTCATTGCATTGTAATGTTATCGTTGCAAAATCAATCTGGCTTTAAGTACAACTGAGATCAATCCTGATTTTGAATTATATTTGCATATTCATCTAACCAAATTGCTAATTTGCTTTCCCCAATTGTCGCGTGAAAGAGATCTGTCTCTTGTCATGTTCCCCTTTTCTCTTTGCTATAAATAAGGAAACTTAATAATAATAAAAAGAAAAATGAACGTAGACATATCCTTTCCTCAAGGTCCCTTATCGACCTATCTAAGGTAACATTTTATTTCAAAATATTGCTGTGCTATCTATTCTCTAAAGAAATCCCAACAGCTCAAGACTAATATTGAACATGCAAAAAACAATCAGTGGAACAACTTGCCTCCAGAAGTTGTGAAGTCTCCAACACTGGAAGTTTTTAAGAAGGGATTGGACAAGCATTTGTCTGAAATAGTATAGGGTTGGATTAGAAGATCTCAAAGGTCCCTTCCAACTTTGTTATTCTGTTATGCTGTCTTCCTTCCTTCCTTCCTTCCTTCCTTCCTTCCTTCCTTCCTTCCTTCCTTCCTTCCTACCCCATCACTGTAGGTTTTTAAGAAGAGACTGGGCAGTCATTTGTCTGAAATGGCATAGGGTCTTCTCAGTGGTGAATCCAAATTTTTTTACTACCGGTTCTGTGGGTATGGCTTGGTGGGCGTGGCAGGGGAAGGATACTGCAACATCTCCATTCCCTCCCCACTCTGGGGCCAGCCAGAGGTGCTATTTGCCGGTTCTCCAAACTACTTAAAATTTCCCTGACTGGTTCTCCAGAACCTGTCAGAACCTGCTGGATTTCATCCCTGGATCTTCTGGATTAGAAGACCTCCAGGGTCCCTTTCAACGCTATTCTGTTTATCTCCACTTTTTTTCGCTGACATCTTTCCAGTAGGTGGCAGTAGGAAGGAAGCCAGAAAACTCCAACCTATAACCAAGTCAACCGATGCTGGCTTATTGAGGCAGTCATCATTCTTAAGAGTCACTTGGAAACTGTACCATTCACCTGATGCCTTCTGGAACGAAGTAGAGCTTAAGGTAATTACTGCAAGACCCTCCTTTGCTGACAATTTGCCATCCGTGTTGGTATTCAAGGTATTATTTTTAGATGAGAAAACAGCTGTTAGTTCCTTGTTAACGATAGCAAAAGTTAATTGCTTAAAAAAAAAAGCCTTATTCCTTACTTGCATTTTTGTTTAGGGAGCTTGGTATAGCTTTTGGCAAAACCAAACTGGCTCCCTCGATCCAATTCAGGATATGATGGAAGGTGTGAGCAATTCCAAAATTGCTTTCAGGGTCCACGCTTAAAAAGAGAATTAATTTGATACATTCATTTATTTCTTAGCCTCTCCTTAATAAAGGACTTTGAATTTCTTTGAAGCAATGTATCTGTTGCATTCAAAATTTTATTTTAATGTTTCTTCCTAAGCAATGCAGAGAACTGTATTATGGAGGGTCTTTAGATCTAAGGGATGCCCACAGAGGGGATCAAAAAAAAGCAAGATGGCAGCCACGAGGGCATGTTCTAAGCCACGCCCCCTTTCACATGCATCGACATGTACAAAGATCTAAGGAATTCCCTCCAGATGGGGCCTGGAATGATCTTGTAACAGATATGAAGAATCATGGTTACCACAGTTAAATTCTAGTTAAGCTGATTTATTGCTACACAAAATCTAGTCAACTAACGGACACTACGTAAGAGTCAATGGAATTCAAGAGGGGTTGAGCTTAGATCATTTGTGGCAATGTAATGACTCCAGACTCGTTCCTCTCTTGACTCCATCTCCAAGCTCTGCCTCCGATTTTCCTAATCTTGGAAGTTCTGGCTTAAATTTCCAGGAAACAATGATGGAATCCCACCTCTCTGTCTTTTCTTGCTATTCTGTCTTTTTATGAATTTCTAGAATCCACACAAACATGAATTATGTTGGACTGATTTGCCTGGGCAGCAGGCAAGCTATTATTTTTAAATTAAATAAAGCTAATTTATTAGTCTGCTCATTTAAATGCAGTCCATCATCAATTAAAAAGCTGACGTAACCACTTGCAGCTAACTATGGGACAAGGGTCCTAGGTTTTGAAGGACAGCTAACCCCCCCACCCCCCCAGTCTAGCTTTTTATCAAAACTTTCTTTCTTCTAATGTCACTTCTCTTCTGACAGCTGCTGTCGTTTCATGGGAGAAGATGGAAACCAAGCTAGAGAATCCATCAATCTCTCCTTAACTTGGTGGACACTCTGGGAACGAAGTCACCGCTATTTGGCGACAACCCAGAACAAGTCACAAAGGCACCCAGTTGAGTTTTCTCTCAACTCAAAGAAAGTTGAATTGGCCCCAATTAGGCAGAGTGGAAAAATACACACAGAAGTCCTATTTCATCTTTTTTAATTGGGGGAAGAAAAAAAAAGGAATCAAACATGTGTTCTCCTTAAAAATTATTCCAGCGTGACGGTTTCCAGGAGATTAAACACCAAGCTTCTTTTAAGCACTGGTGATATAGACAGAGGGAAAAATGCACAGAAGTTAGATGCTTTGGGGCACTGCTTCTCTCTCTTGACCACTTGAAGATGGGTGGACTACAATTCCCAGAATTCTTCAGCCAGCCACGTTTCTCATCCTTGACCACTTGAAGATGAGTGGACTACAACTCCCAGAATTCCTTAGCCAGCCATGTTCCTCAACGTTGGTTGCTTGAAGACAAATGGACTAAAACTCCCAGAATTCTTTAGCCATCTGTCATTTGTCTTTCTCACTCTTGATCTCTTGAAGATGAGTGGACTACAACTCCCAGAATTCCTTAGCCAGCCATGTTCCTTAGATTTGACCACTTGAAGATGAGGGGACTAAAACTCCCAGAATTCCTTAGTCAGCTGTGTTTCTCACCCTTGACCTCTTGAAGATGATTGGATTACAACACCCAGAATTCCTCAGCTAGTCCTGTTTCTCACCCTTGACTGTTTGAAGACGGGTAGACATCAACTCCCAGAATTCCCTCGGTTGGAGAATTCTGGGAATTGAAGTCCACTCCTCTTCAAGCAGCCAAGATTGAGAAGCCTTGCGATGGAACAATGTGCTTTCAATGACATTACTAACAAGCAAGACTGGTGTGCCTCGAGGCCCACTGTGCAAATCCCTGTGCAAGGGGGAACTGATTGAATTAGTATGCATGCCTGCCTTTTCAAAACAGACCAAGAGCTATGCAAATTTTTTAAAAATCAAAAGGGCAGGAAGGCTACCAATGGCTTGGCATCCTTTTCCCTCAAAATAACCTTATATCTTTCTGGAAGCTGGATGCAATTTTTCTCGGCCCTCCAACATCCCTATTTATGGTAAAGTCATCTTTGGGTTGAGTTTAACTCCTACTTGACCTCAAAGAGGGGGTCATGTAACTTTCGGGGTTTTTTTTCCCCCTAACCAAAGTTTTATTTATTGACGTGTTAATACTAAAAGATACAGAAATACAAAAGAAAATAATAGGAAAGATTGCGGAGGGGAAAGGGAAGGGAGAAGTGTGGGAAAAAAGAAAAAAAAAAGGCATTGATGTCCAACTTCCTTTGGTCCAGGGCAGTTCTATAGAACCGGTTTGGACCGGTTCTATAGAACTGGTAGTAAAACTGGCAGGAGACTCCACCCACCGACCCTGACATCATCATGAAGCTTCTGTGCATGCGGGTAAGCGAAGCGAGAACGCGCTGGCGGTCCCGTTGTGAACCAGTAGTGAAAGTAAGTAAAACCCACCCCTTGTCCAGTGGAATAAAATAATAATGTCGAATCCAGAAGTGGTAGTCGGCGTCCCGGCTCTATGCCGTCCTATTTAGGCACATTTTCGAGGCTGGCCGCATATGCTGAAGTGCATGCAGATGTGCAGCGAGCATGCGTGCGTGCAATGAACCGGTGGTAAGAATATTGGAAACCCAACAGCTGGTCGAACCTCAACGTTTTACTTTTCCACAATAGTATAAACTAACCATTTCTAGAACAACAATCCTATCTCGTCGGTAGAACCCAAAATCAGTTTCATTTTTCCCGCCCACCCGAGCACAAAGTCCATAAATGGTTTCCCAGTACAAACAAAAGGAGTTGTATTTTTGTCTTTGAATCAAAACTGTCTGTTTAGACATCTCTAATAATTCCGTCAGTTTTGGCAGCCAGGCAGGGCCACCTAACTTTCTTAACAACCCTTTGAAAGCAGTTGCTAATTTTGTTATTTTATAACCCCGGGGTTGCCAAGCTCGTTTAAATATTGCCACCTAGTTATATGATAATAAGCCTGCCCGCAGCCATTTATGCAAATCTGAGTTAAGATAGCTTTGAGCTGATGCTGAATTTTCAGCATCAAACTAACGTCCTTGAATTGCTCTAACAGATAGGTCAGTGCTTGACTTAAAGAATAAGAGAGTTGGAAGGGACCTTGGAGGTCTTCTAGTCCAGCCCCTGCTCAATCGGGAGACCCAATGCCATTTCAGACAAATGGTAGTCCAATCTCTACTTGAAAACCTCCAGGGATGGAGCCAGTAGTGGGATTCAAATAATTTAACAACCGGTTCTCTGCCCTAATGACCAGCTGGGTAGGCGTGGCTCGGTGGTCGTGTGACCATGTGGGCGTAGCCATCTCAACATCACTCACGTCGATGGGCGCTTCGCCTTAGCTGTTACAATGTAATAAGGGTTAACCGGAGAGGCGGTTTCTGTAAGCAGGGCAATAAAGATGAGGCTAGAAATACCGCCAGAATGTTTCCTTCCTGCCTTCCTTACAGGATTAGCCCCGTAAAGTGGGTAAAAAACAAAATAAGATTTCTTCCAACAACCGGTTCTCCAACTGCTTAGTAAGTTAACAGCCGGCTTCTCCCGAATAGCTGTGAACTGGCTGAATCCCACCACAGGATGGAGCCCCCACAACTTCCATTCCATTGGTTAATTGTTCTCATTGTTAGGAAATTTCTCCTGAATTCCAGGTGGCTTCCCTCCTTGATTGGTTTCCATCCGTTGTTTCTTGTCCTGCTTCTTGTCAGAATAGGTAGACCCCCTCCTCTTTGTGGCAGACCCTCAAGTAAGGGAAGACAGCTGCCATGTCAGAATACAAAATAACAAGGTTGGAAGGGACCTCGGAGGTCTTCTAGTCCAACCCACTGCTCAAACAGGAGACCCTATAACATTTCAGATAAATAGCTGTCCAACCTCTTCTTAAAGACCTCCAGTGATGGAGCAACCACAACTTCTGGAGGCAACTTTCGTTCCACTGATGAATTGTCCTCACTGTTTAGTTCCAGGTTGCTTCTCTCCTTGATTAAATTCCCATCCATTGCTTCTTGTCCTACCCTCAGGTGATTTGGAGAATAAGTTGACCCCCTCCTCTTCTTTGTGGCAGCCCCTCAAATATTGGAATCCTCGATACACAGAAAACTCCCCTCATGAAGCCCCCCGCTTCTGCAATTTTAATTTCAGCAGAATGAGAAGCATAAAAGGAAACAGATGTCAATCCTGCAAGGGACTGCTTGTGAAACCCAAGTAGAGTTTCATAGGAGGAAAGAAAAAATGATGCCAAGACAGCTGGAACTGCTGCTGTTTCACGGTGTTTAATGGTTCCTGTCAAAACAGCCAAGAAGATAGCGGTTCCTGCAATAAATCATTGGATCCAACCCTGAATTTAAGGATGTAGGCAGCCCTTTGATATCTTTTAACTTGGCAACTGTTGTCGGGGGTGGGGGTGGGGCAACGAATTCACAGGGAGAACCTTTTCATTTCATCACGTGCCACGTTGGCAAAGCCACCCAAGACAAGACAAAAACCGCCCTACGCACGGTTACTCATGCACTGGTCACCTCCCGTCTTGACTACTGCAACGCTCTCTACCTAGGGCTGCCTTTGAAAACCACTCAAAGGCTTCAGCTGGTGCAGAATGCGGCCATGCGGGTTGTGATGGGAGCGTCCCGAGACTCCCATGTTACATCCCTCCTGCGCGACCTGCATTGGTTACCGGTTGCCCTTCGGGTGAGGTTCAAGGTGCTGGTTATTACCTACAAAGCCCTTATGGCCTAGGCCCGGGATATTTGCCGGACCCCCTGCAGCCAGTGACAATCCCCAATCACCCAGTGCGTTCCCACAGATAGGGCCTCCTCAGGGTGCCGTCGGCCAAACAGTGTCGGCTGGCGACCGCCAGGGGAGAGCTTTCTCTGTGGGCGCACCCACCCTCTAGAACCAACTTCCTTTGGAGCTCTGGATGGCTCCTGACCTCCGCTCGTTCCGCCACGATTTGAAGACCTGGCTATTCCACAGCTTGGACTGACAGGGGTTACTAATCAATTTTAAATTGGAATTTTAATTTTTACTGTTTTAATGAGGAATTATGCATTTTTACCATTGTGAGCCGCCCTGAGTCCTTGGAGACAGGGTGGCATATAAATTGCACTATAAATAAATAAATAAATAAATAAAAAACAGAACTTTATTTCAGTCATGGACCAAGAAAAGAATGATCAATAAAATGAACAATACCGAAGTATCATTTAACAATGAGGACTTTTGAGCACCCATTTGTGGGTGAAGCTTACGGATTATGTAGCACATTGATGAGAATTTTTGTAACTTGGGGTTGAATGGTGGGGTCCTTGGTAGAGTTTGAGAGGGGAATTTGAAGAGGAGGTGGAAGAAGAGGAGGAGGAGAACTGTGAGGGTCCTTGGTGCTATCTGAGCACCAAGGACTCCACCATCAAGAATGTTTCAGGACCTTGGACAGATCTTGGGTTGCATTGTTTTATATATACCACTGGATTGACAAGTCCTTCTAAGCTCCACCCCCTTTCTGAAATATACAGAAGCCATGAGGTCTAAAACAGCCTTTCGTTATATCTCAATGCTTTTCACTGGACTTTTTCATTGATTAATGACGAGAGCCAGTTTGGCGCAGTGGTTAAAGGCATCAGGCTAGAAACCAGGAGACTGGGAGTTCCAGTCCCACCTTAGGCACAAAGCTAGCTGAGTGATCTTGGGCCAGTCACTCTCTCTCAGCCCTAGGAAGGAGACAAGGGCAAACCACTTCTAAAAAAAACTGCCAAGAAAACCACAGGGACTCCTCCAGACAATCTCTGAGAATTGTGCATGGTTGAAGAGCAGAAAAGAAAAATAGGATGACCCAATCAGCCTGTACTTGATGCAAAACCATGCTGGCTGGGAAATTCTGGGACTCAAGTCCACACGTCTTCCAATTACCAAGGTTGGAAATTACCAAGGGTGTGTAGTAAAGGTAAAGGTTCCCCTTGCACATATGTGCTAGTTGTTCCCAACTCTAGGGGGCGGTGCTCATCTCTGTTTCAAAGCTGAAGAGCCAGCACTGTCCAAAGATGTCTCCGTGGTCATGTGGCTGGCATGACTCGACGCCAAAGGCGCACGGAACGCTGTTCCCTTCCCACCAAAAGTGGTCCCTATTTTTCTACTTGCATTTTTTACCTACGTTTGAACTGCTAGGTTGGCAGAAGCTGGGACAAGGAACGGGAGCTCACCCCGTTACGCGGCACTAGGGATTCGAACCGCTGAACTGCCGACCTTTCGATCAACAAGCTCAACATCTTAGCCACTGAGCCACCGCATCCCTTAAATTACCAAGGATGTAATTTAAGGCAATTTGTTGTCATCTGCACTGATCCTTCAGCTTCAAATATTGTGCAGGTAGCTCTCGACTTAAAATGATTCATTTAGTGACCATTTGAAGTTACAATGGTGCTGAAAAAAGTGACTTATGACCATTTTTCACACTTACGGCCTTGGTCATGTGATCAAAATTCAGACCCTCGACAACTGACTTGTATTTATGACGGTGGCAGTGTCAGAGCGGCAATCAGCCCCGTTACCTTGCGTGGGGTAATTGCCCTCATTTTGAGTTGGATCGTGGCTTTTATCCTGTTGCATACTTTGATCAATAAGACCGAAGAAACATCTAATTAAACTCATATTTATTATAAGAAAATAAAAACAACTCACTATCTAAAACAGATTACATGTTGGCAAAGAATCTCCAGCCTGACCTTAGCTGGCTGGAGAACAAAGGAAAGTTTCTAGAAGAAGTACAAAAGAATGCAATGACATGCGTAGTAGGTGCTGTAGGTGCTGATAAGGAGTATGACTACGGTCAGTCTGATAGTCCAGAAATATTAGCTCTGCTGGTAAATATAAAAACGCAGTGACACCCCTTCTTTTGCCAGTTGAGCGAACATCAGGTATATCATCAGATAAGGCACATCTTCTTACGCAGATACTCGTGTTGAGCTGCTGGAAGCGGTTTGTTGAGCATGTCTGCAATCTGATCATGTGTAGATACATACTGCAATTTTACAAAACCTTGTTTCACTAATTGTTTGATATTTCTATAACGGATGTCAATGTGTCTGGACCTAGAACCTGTGAAATGTGATTCAGAAATATAAACCACCGATTCATTGTCTTCCATCACTGTGATTGGTCGGATCGGATGTGTCCAGATATCTGTGACCAAAGCATCAAACCACGTTAAAGAATTACATGCATCTGAAACACAAGCATATTCAGCTTCAGTAGAAGAACAAGAAACAAAATTCTGTTTTCGCACTTGCCAATAAACAGGACATCCATTTAAGAACATCATATAACCTGAAGTACTTTTACGTGATTTCTTATCACTTGCCCAATCAGAATCTGCATAACAACTTAATTCTGCATAATCAGTGTGTGTTGGTTCTAACAATAACTTCATGTGTTTAGTGTGCTTTAGGTATTTCAATAATTTCTTAATACATGACCAATGAAACTGTTTTGCCTTACCTACGTGTCGAGACAAGAGATTAACACTGAGTGCAATGTCTGGTCTTGTCCAACTACTAATGTATAACAGTGATCCAATAACTGAACGATAAAGTGTTTGATCCTCGAACTCAGGACTTGGTTCATGTGTCAAGTTGTGAAAATCTGTTTGCATGGGTGTCTTTGTTGTGTTAGCATCCTTCATGTTGCAATGATGTAAAACTTGTTCAATTTTATCTTCTTGTGAAAGACTAAACCCCTTCTGTGTTTTTTTAATCTGAACACCTAAATAAGTGCTAATATGACCTAAGGATTTCAATGTGAAGTATTTCTGCAAAGCTTTGGCAAAATTCTCACTCATCTGCTTATTTGGACCAATGTAAACAATGTCATCAACATAAACAAGAACTATCTCATATGCATTGTTAGATCTTTTTGTGAACACGCACTCATCAGTTTCGGACTTAATAAAGCCCATTGAATTTAGTTTGTCAGTAAGACATAAGTACCACATTAAACCAGACTGTTTCAGACCATAAAGACTTTTGTTCAGGAACCAGGTATCCCCTTCTTGCTGTCGGAATCCTGGAGGACCTCTCACGTAGATTTCTTCATCTAGGTCAGCATGTAGATAAGCGGTGTCAACATCAAACTGAAAAACTTCTAAACCAAGGATAGTTGCAGTGGCTAAAGCACTTTTTACACTTTCAGTTCTGACTGTCGGTGAGTAGGTATTTGTGTAGTCCTCAGGATAACGTTGAGCGAAACCCTGAGCTACAAGTCTGGCCTTGTACAATGACTCACCATTTGGCTTCTTTTTGATACTATAGACCCATCGAGTGCCAATGACCTTTTTCTTTGCTGGAGATTTTGCAGGTGTAAACACCTTAAGTTTCTTTAGACTGTCCATTTCAGCTTGCATTTCATCATACCACTTCTCTTGCTCTGAATCAGGAAGATGTTTGATTTGTGTGAAGTTATCGGGAGGAAGTGTAACATTACAAATCAAAGGCAACGGTGCTTTTGTCAGTTGCCACGAATATCGCTGTGGAGGGATTCCCTTTGTGGCTCTCTTGGAACGCCTCGGAACAGTCGTCCATTCTTCTTCCGTTTCGTCCTCGTCTTCATCATCGTCGCTAGCATCAGCATCCGCGGCTTGCGAAGACGGAACATCATGTTGGGAAGAACTGGTGGGTGGAACATTTGCCTGTGAATCTTGGTCATCAGGCTGCGTGGCATCAGTAACTTCATCTTTAGGAAAATAAACTCCAGGATCATTGGAATGAATCCTGGACCAGTCAGCATCTTCCTCAAAATCAGCAGATTGGGAAGTCACTAGTCTACGATTAGAGTCAATAAATTTGCTCCATTTTGAATTGTCATCAAAACCCATAAATCTCAGTCTCTTTGCTGCTGGACCTCCTTTCCTTCTTTGATCTAAGGGAATGTTCACCATGGCGTATGAATCAAAAATACGGAGGTTCTTGAGATCTGGCTTGTAGCCATACATCATGAAGAAAGGAGTTTGATTTATCGCACTGCTCCAAGTACGGTTGATGATGTAATTTGCATATTTAAGAGCTTCACCCCAGTATGGGTTACTGAGGTTGGCATCTTCTAAAAGACAACGCATCATGGTTTGCAGAACCCCCTGTCTTCTCTCTACAACTCCGTTATGAGGGGGAGTATAAGGAGCCGAAGTCTGATGAAGAATTCCATTCTTACGCATCCAGTCCTGGAAACGCTGAGACATGAACTCGGCACCACGATCACTCTGGATTCTGGCGATGTTTACTCCATGTTGGGTAGAGACGAGGGCTGCAAAGTCTTTAAAGATCTGAAAGGTCTCAGATTTTTCTCTCATAGGATATACATATCCATATCTAGAATAATTATCAACAATTGTTAAAAAATATTTTCTACCACCAATTGTTGGCGGAAATGGACCAACTATGTCAGTGTGTACCAAATCAAAAATGCGTGTTGACAGGCGTGTAGCGCGTTTTGGAATGGCTGCTGCTTTGGATTTGGCTTTCTTGCAGACAGCACAATCCAGAAACACCTTACACCCCTTTAGATCCAAACCTTTTGCGAACTCCGGCATTTTTCTAAGAACCCGGAAGCTGGCATGTCCCAATCTTCTATGCCACTTATGGATGCACCTGGAATGCAAAAGTTTACCAGTTAGTGAATTTGCAACATTAACAGTTTTATGAGGAACCTCAGGCTTGCTCTGAGCAAACTGTTTCTCAATCTTCTTTTTGTTGGCTTTAGGAGCCTTTGGAGTAGCAACAGGATCTCTCACTGGGACGTCTCTCTCTGGGCCTGTGCTCTCCTCTTTTGGAGTTTTTATACTTGCCTGTGCTTGCGGTTTAGCTTTTGGTTTTAAGTAATAAACACCACCAATTAACATGGTTTCAGCAACAATATCTCCATCTTTAACTATGTAACTTGCTTTCTCGAGGTGGTGAACCTGGAACTTTAAAACTCTAGACAAGTGAGCTTGACTAAGCAAACTAAAAGTTGCTGTTGGTATGTAGCAGACATCAGGAATGAATGCATTGAGCTCTTCAACATAAACAGTTCCTTTTCCTTTGACCTGACAAGGATGATTGGAAAAAGAATAAAGTTCACGTAGTTCAGGTTCAGGCTCGTGCATCTCTGTGAAAAGTTCTTTTCTATAAGTAACATGGAAAGCTGCACCACTGTCCAAAGTCCACAAAAGCCGTCTGTCGTACTCTGGATGAGGTTGTGGATCATTGGTTAAAGCCAATGTGGCGAGTGGAGCTTGCGAATCACGCCTTGGACCACGACGACCTTGTCTACCGCCTCTGCCTCTGCCTCTGGAGTCTGTTCCTCTGGGCTGGTACGTGACGGGAGCTGGAACTCGTTGAGGACAATCCCGGGTTGCATGTCCCACACGGTTGCAGATGTTGCATCTTGGCATCCTTGGAGCATAGGTCCTTCCTCGGAAGGGACGCCTAGCTGGAGCTCTTGATGCGGGTGGTCCTCTCAAATGTGGTGTGGCTAACATCAGTGCCTCCTCTTCAATTAAGAGTCTGCACACATTGTCCACTGTGCGTTGAGCAATAGGCACTTGGTTAATCTTTGTAATGGCATCTTTCCATTCATAGTTCAAAGAGTTAATGATAATGCTAATCATTTGAATATCTTCAATACGATAGCCCCTTTCTCTCAATTCTTTCCTCATACCTTTCAGTTTGGTCAAATGTCCTCCAATTTGTTCACCAGGTTTCAATTTTGAACCATGGAATTCAGACATGAGCAAACATGAAGACTCAATTGAGACAGGCCTGTAGCAATTTTCTAATTGGACCCAAATTTGTTGGGCTGTTGCATCAGGCGGAAAAATAACCTGCAGTTCAGTATCCATGGACATCAACAATGTTGTGCAGGCTTTAGTCTCTAAGTCTCTTATTTCAGGTGTCCATGGTTGGGCAGGAGGGTTAAACACCATACGATGTGTGCCTTCTCTGCGTAGCAAAAGTCCAACCTCACTGACCCAGGCCTTGTAATTCTGCCCTGACATCTTTAATTTTGACTCACCAGCCAGTGGAGCAACAGAGTATGCCTGTTGAGGAATAGGCACTTGAGGTGCTGGCTGTGGGGGCAAAGGCACTTGTTGTGCTGGAGGTGGACCAGGGGCTGGCCCTGGTTGTACAGCTGGAGGCATGTGTGCATGAGCTTGTACTTGTGGCATCTGAGCTGCAATATTAAAATGACCTGCTGGAGATGCAGTCATTTGCCTTTGCTGCATTAAGCGTTGTGTTCCATCTAAAAAGACCCCAGCACCACCAGGGGGTGTTGAAAATTGAGCCTGTGGAGACACTTGTGGCATTGCAGTTTGCAGGCTTGATTCAGTTAGTTTTACTTCTCTATCTACATCATGTGAAATCTGAGAAGAGACAACTTTACTAGGCACATGTGACGTGTACACAACTCTCTGTTCTGATTTGCCTGACACAGTATCCACCAGGGGGTGTGTCTTTGGCTCTGAGAGAGAAGAAGGCAATATGGCGGCTTTTGAGATTTCATGAACGTGGGATTCTCTCTTATCTAGCTCAAGCCTAGATAAAGCCATTTTTGCCTCAGATAGCTCACGTTCAAAAATTTCTATCTGGTCACGATAGTTTCTTATAGCTTGCTCATGAGGAGTGACCCTGAAGGTTTGAGAGGAATAATAAAATGTTTCTCCCTCTGCGTGGGAGGAAAAAGGCTTTGCCGTTTGTGGAAGTTTTGGCTTGGCCCCATGCATTTCAAAATCAGAAGTTTGAGAGCATGCATAAGTAGAAGGTTGAGTTACTGACCTCGGTCGTAGTACTTCACCTTCTGAAGCAGCTTTTCTGTTATTTTCCTCCTGAAGCTTCATTAAGACTATCTTCTCTGAGTCTTCTGCTTCTCCCACGGTTTCTTTTTCTTCCAGCCGAATGACTGGTGCCAGTGGATCGAAAGAGATCAAATCATTTGTAGAGAGAACTCTAAGTTTCGTTTGTTCTTCTCCTGCTTCTAACTGAGTGGCAGATGCCAGAGGATGAAATCTGGAAGATCTTTCCATTTCATCCTTATCTGAAGAAGATAAGAAGGGCTTCATTTTGCCCTTTTCCTTCATTTTTCCTTTTTTCTTCTTTCTCGGCATCTTAGAAGTTAATTGTTTAGTGTTCCGCAGTCACTAAATCAACTATCTGTCTAATTAGCCTAGACGGTCATGATCAAAAGTAACAAGTCAGGAATAGCCATAAATTAACCATCCTCCTGCTGCCATTGTTAGAGCGGCAATCAGCCCCGTTACCTTGCGTGGGGTAATTGCCCTCATTTTGAGTTGGATCGTGGCTTTTATCCTGTTGCATACTTTGATCAATAAGACCGAAGAAACATCTAATTAAACTCATATTTATTATAAGAAAATAAAAACAACTCACTATCTAAAACAGATTACATGTTGGCAAAGAATCTCCAGCCTGACCTTAGCTGGCTGGAGAACAAAGGAAAGTTTCTAGAAGAAGTACAAAAGAATGCAATGACATGCGTAGTAGGTGCTGTAGGTGCTGATAAGGAGTATGACTACGGTCAGTCTGATAGTCCAGAAATATTAGCTCTGCTGGTAAATATAAAAACGCAGTGACAGGCAGTGTCCTGGGGTCATGTGATTCCCTTTTGCAACCTTCCGACAAGTGAAGTCAACGGGGAGGCCAGATTCGCTTAACAACCGTGTGACAAACTCAACAACTGCAGTGATTCACTTAACGCCGGTGGCAAGAAAGGTCGTAAAAATGGGGCAAAGTTCACTTAACAAATGTTCCTTCCTTAGCAACAGAAATGTTGGGCTCGATTGTGGTCATAAGTCGAGACTGCCACCTGTAGTCTCTTTCCTTCTGAGTTATGGGCTCACTCCTGGCCTATCCTGTCCAGTCGTGGGACAATTTTATATTAGGACTGGATCAGTGGTGGGATTCAAATAATTTAACAACCGGTTCTCTGCCCTAATGACCAGCTGGGTAGGCATGGCTCGGTGGTCATGTGACCATGTGGGCATGGCCAACTCAACATCACTCACATCAATGGGTGCTTCGCCTTAGCTGTTACAATGTAATAAGGGTTAAGCAGAGAGGCAGTTTCTGTAAGCAGGGCAATAAAGATTAGGCTACAAACACCACCAGAATGTTTCCTTCCTGCTTTCCTTACAGGATTAGCCCTGTAAAGTGGAAAAAAAACAAAATATGATTTCTTCTAACAACCGGTTCTCCCAAATAGCTGCAAACTGGCTGAATCCCACCACTGGACTGGATCACATCCCTTCAAAATCAACACCCAAAACTCTTGCAATCTTATTTATTACAAGACACTCGCTTCTTATTGTACATCACCAAATTCTATTTCAAAAACCCAGTTACGAAAGAGGATTGATTTTTTCCTTTTAAAGGAAAACAGAAATGGACCAGCAGAAGAACAAATCTCTTTAACCAAAAGAGAAGATTAGATTTTTCTTTTGCTTTTCCAAGGTGTGTTTTTGGGAAGTTAATCCTCTGGCATTGTTGCATGATTGCCCCATTTTCTTCTTCTCTCTCCCTCTGCATTTAACTCCTCGTCTTCCTTTCTGAAAACACTGGCAGAAGCCGAGCTGTTCTGGGTAGCATAAAATCTGAAGGAATCTGCTTGCACCTTTTTCAACTAATTTTATTCAAAAGCCCTGCCAACTTTCCTGAGCTGCAACTTTTGCCTTTTAATGCAAAGTGTTAGTTAGTAAAGGTGCTGCTATACTCCTTCTGGCTTTCTTAACAGAGAGTTCGTTAAATTCTTGGATGTTTAAAGTCTCTTATAAAGAACATATGAAGAATGGTTGCTGGAACTGGGTATGTCTAGTTTGATGAAAAGAAGGACTAGGGGAGACATGATAGCAGTCTTCCAATATCTCGGGGCTGCCCCAAAGAAGAGGGAATCAAGCTCTTCTCCAAAGCACCTGTGGGCAGGACAAGAAGCAAAGGATGGAAACTCATCAAGGGGAGAAGCAACTTAGAACTAAGGAGAAATTTCCTGCCAGTTAGGAACAATTAATCAGTGGAACAACTTGTCTCCAGAAGTTGTAAATGCTCCTTCTCTTCTCTTCTCTTCTCTTCTCTTCTCTTCTCTTCTCTTCTCTTCTCTTCTCTTCTCTTCTCTTCTCTTCTCTTCTCTTCTCTTCTCTTCCACTCCACTCCACTCCACTCCACTCCACTCCACTCCACTCCACTCCACTCTACTCCATACCATATTTTCTGTTCTGTTCTGTTCTGTTCTGTTCTGTTCTGTTCTGTTCTGTTCTGTTCTGTTCTGTTCTGTTCTACTCCACTCCACTCCACTCCACTCCACTCCACTCCACTCCACTCCACTCCACTCCACACCATATTTTCTGTTCTGTTTTGTTCTGTTCTGTTCTGTTCTGTTCTGTTCTACTCTACTGTACTCTACTGTACTCTACTGTACTCTACTGTACTGTCCTCTCCTCTCCTCTCCTCTCCTCTCCTTGAGCCTTCCCACCCCTTCTCTTGTAATTACTTCCCTCCAAGTTTCCCCATGCATCTGTCTGAATCTTTGCAACGTCCGTGTGGCTTTAATCTGCTGCAAAACTCAAAGGAGGATGAGAAGCAACAGGCCAGGAGCCATTTTTTTTCCAGCTCTGGTGCTTTTTTTCTTTTTTGCAATTCGGTCCTTCCCTCTTCCCTTTCTTCTGCTCCAGAAGTCCTCAACTTAAGGCAGAAACATGGCACAGCCCCCCCCCACCGCCACTTATTTTTCTTTTGCAGCCACTGCCAAACACCGACTAAAGAAACTTCTCCAGTTACTGCCCCTCCCTCCCTTGGAGAGAGAGGGTCCCCATTGGCCAAACCGGAGCCAGGGACCACCTCTCAGCTTCTTGCCAATCGGCTCCTGCATGTCCCAGGCATCCTGTGTCATAAACCTAGCCTCTCTTTCGGTCTGTGTGCTTTACAAAACAGCTCTGGGGAGCCTGGAGTACCCAGAGCTCAGACCGCCTCCATCATGGAGCAAGCAAGCTTGTTGCTAAGTCTTCTCTTCCTTGGGGAGCAGCTGAGACCCAATCTGGCTTGTCAGCTGCCTTCCGACTGGAGGCCGCTCAGCGAAGGGTGCCGGGCAGAACTGGCAGCCACAATTGTCTATGCCAAAGTCTTAGCGCTGCACCAGGATACCTACAGCATGTACAACTATTTGCCCTGGCAGTACGAAGCCTTGGACGGAGGGCTATTTTACTCCGCCGAGATCGAGATGCTGTGTGACCAAGCTTGGGGGAGCATGCTGGAAGTACCAGCGGGCTCCCGCCTGAACCTGACCGGGTTGGGCTACTTCTCCTGTCATTCCCACACGGTCATGCAAGATTATTCCTACTTCTTCTTCCTCAGGTGAGTCACCTTTGCTCATCTTTAGAGAGAGACAACCTGGTCTGCAATAATTAAAAAAAAAACCAACATGACATGGATTCCGTGCCCAGATCTCATGTCTGTGTGTGTGTGTAGAACATCTGCGGAGATTCTCCATCGTCCGGGTCCTGGTTGTCCCAAAGGCTCTTTCAAAAAGGTAACAGGTAACGGTAACAAAATTGGAAGGGACCTTGGAGGTCATCTAGTCCAATCTGCTGCCCACTTTCTTGGGAGTCCAGTTGCCTTTTTGAAAAACACCTTTGGGTTGTGTGTGCTTGCTAGTTGCTTGACCTCATCCCTGTTGCTCTAGAAAAACGTCTCTTTGGCTTAAAGGCTCTTTAGGAAGTTTAGGATGGGATGGTGGTGATGGAGAGAAACCCCTCAAACGTAATAGGAGTAATGCGGACTTTTGCCCTCTGTGAATTATTTCAGACATCAGGGCCTGGCGTCTGTTTTTGAGTCCCTAGAACTAAGGAGAAACTTCCTAACAAGGAGGACAATTAACCAGTGGAAGAACCTGCCTTCAGAAGTTGTGGAGGCTTGATCATTGGAGGCTTTCAAGAAGAGATTGGATAGCCACTTATCTGAAATGGAATAGGATCTCCTGCTTGAGAAGGGGGTTGGAGTAGAAGACCTCCAAGGTCCCTCCCAACTTTGTTGTTCTGTTTTCCTTCCTTCCTTCCTTCCTTCCTTCCTTCCTTCCTTCCTTCCTTCCTTCCTTCCTTCCTTCCTTCCTTCTCCACCACTGGAGGAGGAGGAGAAGGAGAAGGAGGAGGAGAAGAGGAGGAGGAGGAGAAGAAGTGGAGGAGGAAGAGGAGGAGAAGGAGAAAGAGGAGGAGGAGAGGAGGAGGAGAAGAAGTAGAGGAGGAGGAAGAGGAGGAGAAGGAGAAGAGGAGGAGGAGGAGAAGTAGAAGGAGGAGGAGGAGGAGAAGAAGTGGAGGAGGAAGAGGAGGAGAAGGAGAAAGAGGAGGAGGAGAAGAGGAGGAGGAGAAGAGGAGGAGGAGATGAAGTAGAGGAGGAGGAAGAGGAGAAGGAGAGGAGGAGAAGAGGAGGAGGAGAAGAAGTAGAGGAGGAGGAAGAGAAGGAGGAAGAGGAGGAGGAGGAGGAGGAGAAGGCGGAGGAGGAGGAGGAGAAGAGGAGGAGGAAGAGCAGGAGAAGGAGGAGGAGGAGAAGAGGAGGAGAAGGAGAAGAGGAGGAGGAGAAGAAGAGGAGGAGGAGAAGGAGAGGAGGAGGAGAAGAGGAGGAGGAGGAGGAAGAGGAGGAGGAGGAAAACTGTAGGGTCCCTGGTGGTCTCTGAGCTTGGTGGTTTTCTTGCAGATGTTTCATGTCCCAAACTAGAGAACCTCATCCGTGCTATGTTCTTGAGTGTTCCCCAAAGCAAACAGACCTTTGGATGTCCCAAAGTTGCTTTTTTTCTCAAGAGGCAACTGGACTTTCGCTTCTCATCCAATAAGCTTCTTCGGCTCTGACAAAGTGGCAGAGAAGGGAATGGATTTATCCTTCCATTTATCCTTCCATTTGGATAGAACCATTAGATTTATCCTTCCATTCATCCAGATGGACCTTTGGATGTTATAAAGTTAAAAGGACGCATCAGGCAGAAAGCCAAAATCTTCCTGACGGTGTGCAGAAAGGTATTTATGTAACGTAAAGGAAAATTTAAAAATAGATAAATGCACAGACCCACATTACCTGCCAGCAATCGGAAGTTGCCCCAAAGAAGAGGGAGCCAAGTTCTTCTCCAAAGCCCCTGAGGGTAGGACAAGAAGCCATGGGTGGGAACTCATCAAGGAGAGAAGCAACTTAGAACTAAGGAGAAATTTCCTGACAGTGAGGACAATTCACCAGTGGAACTGCTTGCCACCAGAAGTTCTGAATTCTCCAACACTGACCGGAAGTTTTTAAGAAGAGACTGGACAAATCTTTGTATAAAATTGTAGCAGGGGGTTGAATTAGATGACCTCCAAGGTCCCTCCCACCTCTATTCTGATTTCTGATTCTAAGCTGAAATTTGGAAGTCTTTTTTATTGTTTCAACCATATATCAATTAGGCTTTCTCTTCTTTGTGTCCTGGGCATGCAGTTCACCCATTGGGACCGTTGTCCTTCCGATATATCTGAAGGACAACAGTCAGCTGGGAAAGTCTGTTGCAAATTTCCCCCCCCCCCCATTTAAGTCCCTCCCGAGCTGAAGTTTTTTCAGCTGCCCGAAAGACACGATTAGAAATGAAGCTAAGCTAAGCACTTCACTCAAGTCTCTTGGGACAATCTTTGTTTTTCCTCTATCCACACTCTCCTCGTTCTTTGGAAAGAGATTTTCAGAAGAGATTCTGAATTTGAATGCTTAAGTGGGCTTCACATTTGGATAGGGGACCACCAGGGGATCCCGGGAAGGACAAGGTTATTCCATGTTCATGAAAAAGATGTCACCAGTCCCCATGAGACATTGGTGTGATTTCCTTCGCTCGATAAGGAGATTTAAGAGAGCTCTGATTTGTCGCAAGTGGATGTTCTGGAAATAGAAAGACATGAGGATGATGAATGGTCTTCTCTGCCCTGGGTAATAAAATGGTGGGCCAGGCCAGTTTCTGAGTTGAGGATTTGGCCATCAAGACGGTCATGTGATCCTTACATAATGTCAACAATCCAGCTTGACTATCCAAATAAAAGCCCAGGATCCAGCAATGAATAACATTCTGAGCTTGGTTGTCTAACAATTGATGATGTTACCAAGTCAGGTAATGAAATGTCTAAAAGAAAACTACCAAGCTCAGAGAGCACCAAGGACCCCTGAGGTCAACCCTGAGCTACAAATATTCTCTTCTATCGATCATTAACAACATGTAAGCCAAAGAAATGACGCATTTTGGACAATGCAGCATATGAGTTGAGATAACCCTATGAAAAGTAGAACAGCCTCAGTTTAAGGGTTGCAGCCATTATTACTAGGTCTAACATAATGTGTATACAGAGGAAGGCCGGTGAGTTGAAGGTCAGCTCTCATTACCTTCCATGCGATTTTTTTTTTAAAAAAAGAAAAAATATATATATAATTTTCCTCAAGAGGAATTCAACTCCTGGTCTCCTAAGACATATTTCATTTATTTATATTTATTTTGCAACCCTATAGAAGCATCCCCTTGCTATAATCTCCCATGGTTTTTTTGAGTGTGCCGTTTTAGCTGCAAGTGCTGAGAACTTTTAGCAGTAACAATAACAGACGTGGAGGTCATCTAATCCAACCTCCTGCTTTGCTTAGTTATTCTTGATCAGCTGAAATCTGCAAGTGCCGAGACCCGAGGAAGCTACAAAATCTCAACTCATCAAATAACAGAGTCGGAAGGGACCTTGGAGGTCTTCTAGTCCAACCCTCAGCTCCAGACTGCAGGAGACTGTATACCATTCCGGAGAAATGGCTGTCCCAGGGATCTGCAACCTTAAATACTCAAAGAGCCATTTGGACCCGTTTCCCACAGAAAAGAAAACACCGGGAGCCACAAAAAGTGGGTGGGCGTGGCCAACTCAATGTCAATCACTTCCACTGGTCACATGATTCCCTAGTCATGCCTACCAGCTGGTCATTAGGACAGAGAACCAGTTGTTAAAAAACACTGGGAATCCCAAAATACTTTTGACATCTCTCTTTCTCTCTCCCCTCCCCTCTCCTTCTCTCTCTGTATTGCTCTATGTCTCTCTCTCTCCCTCTCTCTGTATCTCTCTATGTCTCTCTCTCTCCCTCTCTCTGTATGTCTCTATGTCTCTCTTTCTCCCTCTCTCTGTATCTCTCTCTGTCTCTCTCTCTCTCCCCCTCTCTGTATGTCTCTATGTCTCTCTCTCTCTCCCCTCCCCTCTCCTTCTCTCTCTGTATCTCTCTATGTCTCTCTCTCCCCCTCTCTCTGTATCTCTCTGTCTCTGGCTGCTTCTCCATCCCCCGCCATCGCCCTTACCTTCTCAGGCCAGGCGAGGACTGACTGGGAGGGGAGGGGAGAGCCAGCCAGTGGTGGGATCACCTGACAGGGAGCCACAGCAAAGGGCCCAAAGAGCCACATTCGGCTTCAGAGTCGCAGGTTGCTGACTCCTGGGCTATCCAATCTCTTCTTAAAAACTCCCGGTGACCTTGGAGTTATCCTTAAATTGAACTCATGCAAGCTGCAGTTGTGTACTTTTCCTCTTTTTTTCAACCATAGTATCCAAGTGCTTTCCCACTACGAGTACATCTGTCCAAGTATTATTATTTTTCCCCCGTCTAATCTGCAACACCTTTCACCCTCAATCCTTCCTCTCCTTTCACAGAATGGATGAGAATTACAATCTCCTTCCACACGGGGTCAATTTCCAGGATGCGATATTTCCGGATACGCAGGAAAACCGGAGGATATTTTCAAGCCTTTTCCAATTTTCCAACTGCAGTCAAGAGCTCCATGCCGTCATGTTCTCCAGTGATTGGGAGGCCCAAGAGGACAACCGGGTAAGGCTATCTGGGTTTATGTGTTCTTCCCAGGAAGCAGCTAACCAAACAGAAGATGGTTACTTTTCAGCTGTATGAGATTCTCCGTCCTCCAACTCATGATTGTCCCAAAGGGGCTTTCTTTTTTTTCAAAAGACAAATATTTACTTTTTCCTTGAAGACGTTTCGCTTCTCATCCAGGAAGCTTCTTCTGTTCCGTTGAAGGCAAGGTGAACTGAAGAACCTTCTTGGAGGAGAAGAGAAATGCCTTCAAGGAAAAACAAAGTCCCGTTCCTTTGCGGTTTTTAGCTGTATATTTGAAAAAACAAAATCATAGAAATTCTCCAGAGTGTCTCTTTGAAGAAAGGATCTGGCATTGGGTTCATAATAGTATGTTTTATGATTTCCTTCCTGTTATGCTGGCACCGTTATGACTTTGAGGGTGTCAATTGCTAACCAATTTTAATCCACGTTTCCAAAGAGAGATTATTTGCACAAACTCCTATAATTCTATTCTGTTCTGTTCTGTTCTGTTCTGTTCTGTTCCATTCCGTTCCGTTCCTATTCCTATTCCTATTCCTATTCCTATTCCTATTCCTATTCCTATTCCTATTCCTATTCCTATTCCTATTCCTGTCCTGTTCTATTTTCTTCTATTTTCTAATACCACTGTTTGAGCTCTCATGTCCCTTCCAACTCTGTTATTCTATTCTATTCTAATTTATAACTATTTATAACTTGTCTTTTTGATAAGCTAAACTAAGCATATTATTGCCAGCGCCTTTAGCTATTTTTAATCATTTTTAAACAAAAAAAACAGTACTATCCAAACAGATTAATTCATCATTAAATCCTACCACCAAAGCAAACAGCAATTAGAACACCGAACCGTCTTCCTGAGATGCTAAATTAACATACATCACCCCAAATACATCACATATTCGTTTAATCATGTCATAACAATGTATCAAACGCTGCATGAAAATGAGGGTCTCTTCTTGTGAAAAAAATAAAACAGTGTGGAACCCTTGCTATAAATACCTTGTGGTCTTTTATTATTATTATTATTATTATTATTATTATTATTATTTTATTATTACTATTACTATTATTATTATTATTATTATTATTATTATTATTATTATTATTATTATTATTATTATTAGGATGGGGGGAAATCTTTTTTAAAAATGGCTAAATTGCACCTGTCTCGAATCGAGAACTTTGATGGCAAAACTTCCTTTTTGCTATTTCTGAAACGGCTCGATATCTTTCTGAGTGATTTCACTTACTCCAAATTTCTCACTTTCCTTTTTGAACTGGGATATTCTTCCCTCCCCACCCCAAGTTTTTTATTTATGTAACAAACATATCAATGCATGAATGGCACCTGGGTGTCCTACATTCTAATACAAATAAAACTAGTAGGATTAAATCATAGTTATTACATGTAATCAACTTACATATTTCTATTAATAATACACATTTACATTAAGTTGCAGTCTGTCATTATCCAATTGTTCCTTGTTTTCTTGTTATCGCTTTTATTTTATTATATAAAAGTGTATACATTAATACTCCCCCTTCTCTTATTTCTTTCTCTTATTCTAACTTTTAATCATGTCACCCTTTATTAAAAAAACTTTTTCTTTCCATCCTACCTAACTTCTACTCATGTCACCTACCTAAAAAAAAAGAAAAGAGAGGGAGAGAGAAAAAGAAAAGCAAATCAGAACACCAACAAAAAGGAGAAGTCATCTATCCGTCTTCTCTTGCCCGCTTCAATACTTTAATCACTATGGTGTTTTTTTTTTTTTACTTGCCTCCCATATCCCTCTCTTGGATTTTTATCTCTATCTGCATCTACTTCTTGTGGATGTTTCTCCCACCTCTACCCTCTTTTGCTGCCTAGCTTCCAAAATTTCTACCCAGGCTCCTGTCCCCCTTTCAAGAGTATCTTCCTGTATCTCCAATTCTTTTTCCAACTCTCTGAACTGAGATACTCTTAAGGGGATGCAGTCTTCCCTTGACTTCTTTGTGATGGGAACTGTTTGGGCAGAAATATCTATCTACTCCAGCTTTGTAAGAAGAATCACAGTATCGTCTATCTAAAGTTTACTATTCTTGGCTACTCTGACATTGTTGAAATTTCTCCCAAGGGAGAATCCATGGCAAGGATTTCATTTTCATCCCGGACCCTTTCTTAGGCTTGCTTCGAGCCGAGGCCATTAACTATTCCAGCGAGTTTTAAAGAGCAGTTGTCCAAAATCAAAGTGCTACAATTGGAAACTGAGAAGTAAAATGTCTTACAGACGAAGAAACAGCTGTCCTGGACCATCAGCCTTTTGCACCTGTGTGCAAAGCAATGGTTCTAAGGATCTATATTTAAGTAGAACTTTCTGGCACTTATTAGCAAGTCTTCTAGCTCAGACTCGTCTTTCCTTAAAATATGCAAACATTCGTTGCATCTTTTTTCCCCAATCGCAGAGATGCCATAGGTCCTTTTTGCAAGCTAGGCTTTCTGCTGGTTGTTTCTTAAGGAACTCTAGGTTTTTTTTTTAAAATTTGATTTATATGCTGCCCTTCTCCGGAGACTCAGGGCGGCTTACAATGCATTATGCAATAGCCTTCATACTTTTGTATATTTATACAAAGTCAGCTTATTGCCCCCACAAACTGGGTCCTCAATTTACCTACCTTAGAAAGGATGGAAGGCTGAGTCAACCTTGAGCCTGGGGAGATTCGAACTTACAGTAATTGCAGACAGCTGGAGTTAATCACAATGCACAATGCATTAGTCTGCTGAGCTACCCAGGTTCTTCTGTTCTATTCTATTCTATTCTATTCTATTCTATTCTATTCTATTCTATTCTATTCTATTCTATTCTATTCTATTCTATTCTATTCTATTCTATTCTATTCTATTCTTCTATTCTATTCTATTCTATTCTATGTCACGCCCACAAAAAGTAAAAAAAAATGGATTTCACCACTGTTTATTTATTTATTTATTTTATTTTATTTATTTATTGACCTCCCTCTTTTTTGTGGCAGCCCCGCGAATATTGCCACATTGCTATCATGTCTCCCGCTGTCCTTCTTTTTCTCTAGACTAGCCATTCCTAATTTCTGCAACTGTTCTTCATAAATTTCATACATCTGGGTGGCCACACATATTAAATGTATAAACAAATAGGTAAAATAATTTTGTGTTATGTTTTTTAAAGTGGCTTTAGCCTGGGAATAAATGGGAACTATAACACGACTAAGGTAGAAAATCCTGGCAGTTGAAATCCACCTATCTTAAAGTTGCCAAGTTTAAGAAATGCTGCATTCAGGCATCACAAGTTGTTCAGTTCAAATGTTCAGCAAGTAAGATCTAAAATGGCTATTTAGAAAACTCGGGGTTTATGTCGGTGGGATAACAGCCAGCCAGCTTCATTAACAGGACATTTCGTTCAATTACAAATTCCCTTCATTGTGTTTTCCATACAGTCAGCCAGGGACTTCATTAAAAACTGCCATGAGATGAATCAAACTGGCAACGTACAAATTCGATAAATAATGCAGTGCGTCAGTCAATGGTCTGTTTTTCTTCCATTAATTCCGTTCCTCTGCCTGTTTTCTTCTCTGTTGGCAAACTCTGGGCTTTTCTTAAGTCATCTGATTTTTTTCTTCCCTTATAAAAGAACGGTGTTGTTTTAGTTGTCTAAAGATTTAGGGAGGATTAGTTGGGAAAAACAGTTCCTAGAATTTCTGCCAAAAAGTGGATTTTTTGTGGGGGGAGAAGTCCGGAGACAAAGCAAAATAGCAGGCTGTACACTTCTGAAGGAAGGGGGGAAAATGTTCCTAATAATTTGCAAGAGTTTAAAAAACTCCTATCTCTTTATCTTTATCTTGGAATAAAGTGAACCTTGGAGTTCTAAATACGCTATTCATTTAAAACCATGTGGCTTTGGTTAGGAGTTATGCAGTACAGAACTTGGTACTGTTCAGTTGTAATTATTAATATTTTATTAGCAATGGAAAAACAGTTAATTTAGTTCCACTATTTAGGAAATACAGCTTTTCCCAGTTTACAGGAGCTCCAAATTTATGTTGTTTAGTGATCAATTTATTGAGTGGAGTTTTGCCCCGTTTTACGACTTTGCTCGCCACATTTGTTAAGTTGAATCGCTGCATTTCTTAAATTAATACGTAACACAGTTGTTCAATTGAATCTATTGGCTTTGCTCCTGAAAAGGTCGCCAACCTTCCTGTAATCTGCGACCGTCATAAATGTGAGTCAGTTGTCAAGCTTCCAAATGTAAATCACGTGACCGTGGGGGTGGGGTGGGGGTGGGGAATGCTGCAACGGTTGTAAGTGTGAAAAAAATGGTCAAAATTCACAGTTTTCCGTGCCGTTGTAACGTAGAATGGCCACTAAACAAACTGTCTGAAGACGTCTCTGTGGTCATGTGGCCGGCATGACTCATCGTTAAAGACGTACAGAATGCTGTTCCCTTCCCACCAAAGGTGGTCCCTATTTTTCTACTTGCATTTTTTACCTGCTTTCGAACTGCTAGGTTGGCAGAAGCTGGGACAAGTCACGGGAGCTCACCCCGTTAGGCGGCACCAGGGATTCGAACCGCCGAACTGCTGACCTTTCAATCGACAAGCTCAGCATCTTAGCCACTGAGCCACTGCGTCCCATGTAACACTGAATTAAAAGTATTCTAAGAGCTGAACTCGTTTCATTAAGAACTCAGCAGATGTTCCTTTACTGTCGTCTGAAGAAACTCAGTGAAATGTACCGCAGATAAAGTTGGAAAAACAACACATTCCTTACCCAGAAATGTTTGGAAGTCTTCGGCTGTCGCCAAAATAAACAAGTTTAGATAATTCAGCTTGCCTCATCATCAAGACCAAACACTGGTACAACATTATTCATGGAATAAGAACCCCCCCCCAAAATTGACATGAGTTACCAGAGAACCTCTGTGAGCAAAACGATGCTAGTTTGCTCTTCCTAAAATCTGCCCTGTTATCAAAAATGTGTCTGTTCCGTGGGAGATTAAAAACATCTTCCTGTGATGTTAATTGCAAACTCCAGATGTTAATTGTAAGCAACTGTTTGCATGCCATCTATCATTTAATTGGATGGATGAGACACCGAGAAGATTCTGCGTGTGTTTACTCAGAAGTAAACCCATTAAGCACCCTAAAGATCATTGGTGCAGGCACATGATAAACAACCTGAAATATGTTTGCCGGATGGAAGGATATAGAGTTCCATGAGGAAATTGGTATTTTATGAAGTTTAAAGTCGCTAGTACGAGAGTCCTACCACGATACACCTGTCGGTAAAGGAGAATATTTGTAGCTCAGGGTTGAAATGATGTTTCATGACCCAACTAGGGAACGTCATCAGTTTAATGATGGTAGTCCCTACTGGCACTGATGATGTTACCAAGCTGGGTCATGAAACGTCTGAAGAAAAGCACCAAGGACAGGGGTGAAATCCAACAGGTTCTGACAGGTTTTGGCGAACTGGTAGCGGACGTTTTGAGCAGTTTGGAGAACCGGCAAATACCACCTCTTCCTAGCCCCAGAGTGGGGTGAGAATGGAGATTTTGCAATATCCTTCCCCTGCCACACCCACCAAGCCACACCACGCCCACCAAGCCACGCCCACAGAACCAGTAGTATTTTTTTTTTTAATTTCACCACTGACCAAGGACCACACAGTCCTCCTCCTCCTCCTCCCTTTCTACAAACCCTCCTAGCACTGATCATGTTACCTAGCTGGGTCATGAAACGTCGTCAAGAAAACCGCTAAGCTCAGAAAGAGCCAAGGATCCACTTGCTCTTTCTTCCATAATTCCACTAAACCAGGTTTCCGAGATACGCCTATATTTTAAAATTGGGAACAGCACATCCGCTGGTAAAAACTTGGAGTCTTCATAAGACACACACACAAATTGGTCTTCCAGCAATCCTTTAATGGATGCAATGCTTCCAGCTCCACCTGCTCCTGGAGAGATAATTAAAATAGATGGGGATTGCCAAGGTTGAGTCTAGTCACAGAGTATTCCTGCAGGCCCCAATGTTGTGTTTAAAACACGGCTTTTGAAGTGCTTCACAAGCTCCTGATTGAAATGGAAAGTTTGGGATGCCAGCTTGCAATAGAAACACTTTTGGGCCTTCTATTCTGCGTCTCCTCTAGGGATCTTCAATTGGTACCCTGTTTTGTTTTGTTTTTTCCTTCCCCCTCCAGGGATCTCTAGGAAGGGGGTAAATCTAAAGTGAGTCATTTCCATCTCCAAAACATCAGCAAGACATCCTATGGAGCAGATTTGGTGGCTCAAATCTGCTTTCTCTTTTAAACTGCCCCGGCGTGGATGATGTTGAGGAGGAGGAGGAGGAGGAAAATTAAGAGGAGGTGAAAAAGAAGAGAAAGGAGGAGGAGGAGGAAAATTGAGAGGAATAAAAGGAAGAGGGAAGAGGAGGAGGAGCAAGAGGAAGAGGAAAATAAGAAAGAAAGGAGGAGGAGGAGGAAAATTAAGAAGTGAGGAAGAAGAGAAAGGAAGAGCTGGAGGAAAATAGGAGGAGAGGAAGAAAAAGGAGGAGGAGGAGGAAAGGAAGAAAAGAAAAGAGGAGGAAGAGGAGGAGGAGGAAGAGGAGGAAAATTAAGCGGAGGTGAAGAAGAAGAGAAAGGAGGAGGAGGAGAAAAATAAGAGGAGGTGAAGAAGAGAAAGGAAGAGGCGGAGGAAAATAGGAGAGGAAGAAAAAGGAGGAGGAGGAGGAAAATTAAGAGGTGAAGAAGATGAGAAAGAGGGAGGAGCAGGAGGGGAGGCACTATCTGTCTTCCCCAACATGCTTCCTGTTTCACTCCTACCTTCCCTGATGGCATTAACCCGGCTGATCATCTTCTAGCTTTGGTGAGCCACAACTCACCTCAACAGCTGCTTGCGTCCACGAAGAGAAACCCAACATGCATGTTAAGTATGATGTGCCGCAACCATTAGTAAAGGGACTGTTGGTGCTCCCTAAATGCCAATAGCCTTTGAGAATAAGATGCCATAGAAATGAATGAGGATCTGTAGGTTTATTTCATGTGCTCTGATCCCAGAGTTACAAGCATGTCTTCCTTCCTTCCTTCCTTCCTTCCTTCCTTCCTTCCTTCCTTCCTTCCTTCCTTCCTTCCTTCCTCCTTCCTTTTATTCTTTCTCCTTCCTCCTCTCCTCTCCCCTCCCCTCTACTCCACTCCACTCCACTCCATTCTGTTCTATTCTGCATTCTATTCTGTTCCATTCCGTTCCATTCTTAAATTTCTTTTTGTTTTTTGTTACTATAATGATCATTTCTTTGTTGTTTTGCATGTACGCTGAGAGGTTCTGTGCCGCAGACAAATTCCTTGTGTGTCCAATCACGTTAGGACAATAAAAAAATCTGTTCTGTTCCGTTCCGTTCCGTTCCGTTCTACTCCACTCCACTCCACTCCATTCTGCATTCTGTTCTATTCCGTTCGGTTCCATTCTTAATTTTCTTTTTATTTTTTGTTACTATGATTATTATTATTATTACTTCATTCTTTTGCACGTACGCTGAGAGCTTCTGCACTGGAGAGAAATTCCTTCTGTGTCCAATCCCACCTGGCCAATAAAGAATACGGTATACTATATTGTAATGTCTGCAGCCTGCCGAACCAGCAAGGAACGGTTAAGTCCTAGGGCCACTGTGAGCTCCAGTTGGCCTATGGAAGGGTTCATGGGAAATGCTCCCCTTCTCCAGAGGTGACTGCTGTTTTATTGCTCCAGGCCATGGGTAATTATCCCCTTTAATCCTGTTGTGCTAAACGCACTGCCGACAATCTCCTGGCCTGCTGCGCTGTTTCTAATCTTCACAGAAAAGAAAAGTAACTGTGGGTGGATTTCATTCAGTCTCAGCAGGATTCCTTTTCAAAACCCGTGGTGGGCGAGCTGGGGATGCTCAGGCTGGCCAAACAGATGATTGATTCCCGTCAGGCGAACGCTGCAAATTCGATACTTGTTTAGATCCAGGACATACTGTAAGTGATTGAAACTATTTGCGTGTGTTTGTATGTAGGTCTTTGGTTATTCGGGTCTTCTCCTGCGTAAAATTGGAAGTGTCTTGGCGACGTTTCGACGAAGTCTCATTCATCATCTTCAGGCTGGTGTTCTCGGCTTTGTGCTTCCAGGAGCAATGTGACATTGCAGCTGTCTCTTCCTTTTAACTGCTAGTGGGGATGTGAGCTGATTGGATGAGAGCTTGGCTGTGTTCTGATTGGGTGGAGGTGTGTTCTGATTGGTTAGGGGCTTGGCTGTGCTCTGATTGGATGGGGGGTTGGTTGTGCTCTGATTGGATGGGGGTGTGTTCTGTTTGGGTTAGGGTTAGGGTTAGGGTTAGGGTTAGGGTTAGGGTGTGTATGTATATATATATATATATATATATATATATATATATATATATATATATATATATATAAGGACTCAGAAGCTAAGCAGGGTCAAACCCAGTTCGTGCTTGCGTTGGAGACCCCACGGAACAACCTCAGTGTGGTTGACCAAACTTGGAAGCTCTAAAATTATCCCAGAAAAAGCTGCCGAGAAAATGGCATGGTTCAAGGCAGGAGCCGCACGCAGCTCAAGGATGTCAAAATCAGAATGAGAATCGAGCTGGAAGGGACCTTGAGGAGACCCTATACCAGTGATGGTTAACCATTTTTCTGTCATGTGCCAAAAGCGGCAGGAGTGCCTGGGTGTCGCGTGCACATGCCCACACCCATAATTCTACGCGCCCTGCCCACGTGCATGCACGCATGACCCCCTCCTGCTCCCCCCGCTCCTGGCATGCGATGGCACTGTAGGCCCTTTTTTTGCTCTTCCCAGCCTCCAGAGCCTGTTGGCAAATGGGCTGTTTCTGGCCTCCTAGAAAGGCTCTGGAGGCTGGGGAGAGAGAAAAACGGCCCTTCCCCATCCCCAACCCCTGAGGTCCTCCGGAGGCAGGAAACAGCCTGAGCTCACATGCCCACCGATTGGCTACGCATGCCACCTGTAGCACTTGTGCCATAGGTTCGCCATCCTGGGTCTATGCTGATCTGGGTGCTGATTACCGCTGGAGAGGTGGTGGAGTCTCTTTTGGGCTGGTTGATTGTCTCTTTGACACTGTCAATGTTCTATCAAGCATTTCTCAACCTTGCTCAATTTAAGATGGGTGGACTTCAATTCCCAGAATTCCCCAGCCAGTCACGTGGACGTCTACTCATCTTAAACACGTCACAGTCAAGAAACACTGTTCTAGATGCTACTTGTGGTTCTGCGAATCACAGACCTGCTCCGGAATGAACTTTTATACGGGTTGTAACAGGTCCTGAGTGAGACCATATTGCATAGACTTTCTAGTTTAGCACCAGGCTATGGAAATGTGAAATGGAAGATCCGATGATGGTGATGATGAAAATGAAGGAGGAGGAGGAGGAGGGGGGGGGGAGGAGGAGAAGGAGAAGGAGAAGGAGAAGGAGAAGAAGAAGAAGAAGAAGAAGAAGAGGAGGAGGAGGAGGAGGAGGAAGGGGAAGGGGAAGAAGGGGAAGAGGAAGAGGAAGAGGAAGGGGAAGGGGAAGGGGAAGGGGAAGGGGAAGGAGAAGGAGAAGGAGAAGGAGAAGGAGAAGGAGAAGAAGAAGAAGAAGAAGAAGAAGAAGAAGAAGAAGAAGAAGAAGAAGAAGAAGAAGAAGAAGAAGAAGAAGAAGAAGAAGAAGAAAGTTATCCATTCAGTCATGCCCAACTTTTGACCATGCTATCAGCCAGGTCTCTCCACATCTTCCAATCTTGCATAGGTTTCTGATCCAATCCTAGGTTCAGCCAAACCTGTGCAAACCTGGTTTTCATTTTACTTGCAGGATTTCCCAAACATTACTTAAGAGGAAGATCTTCTCCATACCTCTATTTAAAGGAACACACACGCTTTAGTCTTGGGCTGCTGGATAACTGCAGACATCTTGGAAAAGAAAGATGCAAGAGTCAAAAGAGCAACAGGCATTGCCTACATTACAGATGTGTAGCTGTGGGGGAGGGAAGCCTCTGGGATTCTGCCAGACTCACAATCCCAGCTACCATACAGCATCTGTTTGACTTTATTGTATGCTTGGCACTATTTACTTTGCCTTTTTAACCTGCTGAGAAATTGGAAAAACAAGAAAAGGAGCCAAAATCAGGAAGCCATGGAGCAGGAAAAGGCAATTATTTGGAGCGAATTTGGAAATGTCCTCCAGCGAAGTGCGGTCCAGTTTTTTTTTAAAGAGGTCCCGTCTGCCTCTTCCATTAGCAACTGTCCTGTGGATGCCAAGGTAGGACCGCCAACCCGCCTGTTAAACGTCAAAAGACAGAAAGCAGAATTAAATGCGGCATTAGCTGAAAGATTATATTTCCCTTAAGCCTCAGAAAATGCTGAGGTTCCAGAGAAATTTGCAAGTCTTGTTTACCAGCGGCTGGCTATATATCTATATTTTTAATAGATGGTTTGGTCTTATATGGTATGTCAGTCCTAGAGGAGATCAACCCTGAATGACTGCTCTTGAGAAGGCCAGATCCTGAAGAGGAAACTCAAATCCTTTGGCCACCTCATGAGAAGGAAGGACTCCCTGGAGAAGAGCCTAATACTGGGGACGATGGAGGGCAAAAGAAGAAGGGGACGGCAGAGAACGAGGTGGCTGGATGGAGTCACTGAAGCAGTTGGTGTGAGCTTCAATGGACTCCGAGCGATGGTAAGAGGACAGGAAGGCCTGGAGGAATGTTGTCCATGGGATCGCGATGGGTCGGACACGACTTCGCGACTAACAACAGCAGATGTCTTATAGGTTATTGTAAAGTTCAGATGTTCAATGAAAGACCCACAGGAAACAGAAAATATGTCTTTACACTGGAAAAACAGCAACATCCCCAAATATTTCCTTTTAGAGGAACATATCTGGTCATGCATTGCAGACAGAAGGATGCACCTTCTAATTCTTTGAAACAGAGTTGTTGCTCCGTTCTCTAACCAACCAAACTCATTCACACCCCTAATTGCTTTGTCACAATTATGACAATTGCTTGGCAACAGTTCCTGGAAAACCGGCAACCAATGATGTCATCTTCTTTTAATCTCTCTCATTCAAGGTCGACACGATCTCTGGAACTCTTTTTTTCTTCTCCATTTCTGAAGGATCTGTTCCGTGCCACCTCGGATAGCAGACTTCAGTAGAAGCCTGCAACTTCACTCCAGAAATTCACTGGCTCCTTTGCAGAGCCAAGAACACCTCTTCCCTTCAGTTTTGTGTGTGTGTGTGTGTGTGTGTACATTTGGATACTTGAAATTTGTATCTCTGAATTCAGAGTAACTGAATTCTTAGCAATTCTTAGTTTTTCTTAGCAATTCCTCACAGGGTTTTTCAGGCCCCTTAGTTTAACACACACACACACACACACACACACACACACAAAATGACACAAGTAAAGAAGTGTTCTTGGTTGCTTACAGCAAAACTACCATTGCACGACATGATGAAGGTTTGTTCTTTGGTCAGCTTCTCACAGAACTTGATTTGGGTTGAGCAGGCTCATCTAGATGGCTTCCATACAGAAAGGAGGACTAAAATCTGGGCTTCCACCATTCACAATCCAGGATCTTAACTACCACTCTATGCTGGCTCCCTGGAATATGTATTATTATGGTTGCATAGTTAGCCAGATGTTCAGGCTGGATTTGTATTTTTTATCCACCAACTGAGTCCTTCCCAGGGACCTGAGATAAGTAGATGTAGATGTTTGGTGGTGTTAAAGTGTTAGAAATTCTGTTTATATATATATATTGCCACAGAGCAAACAAAGAGCACAGTCACCATGTGCTTTACTGCTTAACTGCTCAACTGAAACAGGAAACTTTACTTAGTACAAGAGCATAGAGTATATACCATAAATCCAAACTTGTAAACACTGCCATCTACTGGCTGAATACTATTGTAGTTGTTGCGTATAAATACATTCCCACAAAATGTGTTCCAACATAAGGGTATCATTGCTGGATATCAGCTATTGGAAGTCAAGCTGCCTTGACTGATGGTGATTTTGTCAATGCCGATGGTGTCCAAGTGATGCCCCAGAAGTTTTGGGATTGCACCCAAGACACCTACAAACTGGTGCCACCTTTGCTTTATTTTGCTATAGTCGTTCTATTTCTATTTGCAGGTCTTTCTATTGTGTTATCTTCTCCAGTTCTTTCTCTTTTATTCTGTTGTCTCCAGGTACTGCCATGTCCACTATCCAGACTTTTCTTTTATCTTTCTTAGCAACAATTGTTAACGATCATCAATCTAATTTTTCTACTTAAAAACAACAACCCTGCAGAGACCACAAAAAGAGACTAAATAATGCAAGGGAAAGGCAGAAGCTTAAATGTTTTACGCTCCATTTCTGAAGGTATGGAATAGGGAATTCTAATAGAAGCAAGAAATCTCTTGGTTTCCCCTGAAACTTTCCTTAAATGTTTTGATTTCTTTCACTTCCTGGACATACCTTTAGATTTTTGTCTGATTGAGATCTTCCACATTTACTAACCAAGGAGAGAAGCAACCTAGAACTAAGGAGAAATTTCCTGACAGTGGGAACAATTAATCAGCGGAACAGCTTGCCACCAGAAGTTGTAAATGCTCCAACACTGGAAGTTCTTTTATTGGCTTTCTAAACACATATCAGAAATTGTGACTCAATTTAAAAAAACAAACCAACCACATGTCTTGCTAGCAAGTCGTTCGAAAACAAAAAGAGTTCCTAATGTCTCATTTCCACCAACTTTGTGGTGAAATGGAAGATGACACTAATTATATCCCATGTTTGAGGGCAGCAAGAGATTTATCTGCGCTTCATAATTAAAACCACGTTTCCCCTTCCAGCCATTTTCTAGCGAGACGCTAAAGAAATCAAAATATGTTGCTCCATATTTGGGTTTCTGGGGGGGATAACGTTCTAAAAATTCAAATTTTCCTGTTTCTTTTCAAAAATGGCTCTGAATGATGTTTATCCTGAATTAACTAGCAAAGTTATAGAACTTCTCAAGTCCGTGGTATTTTACCACAACTGGGATGGGTGAGCTGCTCCATAAATTAATTCTGTTCTTTAAATTAAGATGTTTGAAATACCTTTAAAATATCAAAATATTTAGTGGCTGTTAAGGAAATGAATAGTGTATAGTCCAGGCGATGGTTTTCTCAGTTGCAATGGATGGCTGTGAAAGTTGGACCATAAGGAAGGCTGAGCGCCAAAGAATTGAGGCCTTTGAACTCTGGTGCTGGAGAAGACTCCTGCGAGTCCCTTGGACTGCAAGGCCATCCAACTGGTCAGTCCTAGAGGAGATCAATCCTGACTGCTCTTTAGAAGGCCAGATCCTGAAGAGGAAACTCAAATCCTTTGGCCACCTAATGAGAAGGAAGGAAGGACTCCCTGGAGAAGAGCCGAATGCTGGGAATGATGGAGGGCAAAAGAAGAAGGGGATGGCAGAGAACGAGGTGGCAGGATGGAGTCACTGAAGCCGTCGGCGTGAGCTTCAATGGACTCCAGAGGATGGTCGAGGACAGGAAGGCCTGGAGGAACATTGTCCATGAGGTTGCGATGGGTCGGACACAACTTTGCAACTAACAACAACAAAGGAAATGCAGAAGCAAGCTTTTTCTCCTTCAATACGGAGATGGTTGGGAAAATCCCTGAGCACATTTATGCAACTTCAGAAACTTTCAAAGCAATAGATTAGGAAAATGCTCAGCTGACAGAGCAACTGGCTATTATTATTATTATTACTATTACTATTATTATTATTATTATTATTTTAGAGTTTTTAGTTAAATTTGCTCTCAATCCCATGTACTCCTCTAAAAGGTGATTTCTTAAACCCTCTTAGCTTCACAGATGAAAAGTAGACCTTTTCTGTAGCTGTTGTCCAGCTGTAATTAGAGGATTTAGGACGATTTTGCACTGGAACCAGAGGTGGTATCAGCCGGTTCGTACAGTAGCGGAGATTGTGGGTGGGCCTGCCCACCTACCCCGGCTCTATGCCAGCCTATTTAGCCATGGTTTTAAGGCTGGGCACATATGCGGAAGGTGTGCGCCAGCGGTGGGTTTCAAATTTTTTTACTACCGGTTCTGTGGGCGTGGCTTGGTGGGCATGGCAGTAAAATCCCCATTCCCACCCCACTCCAGGGGAAGGTTACTGCAAAATCCCCATTTCCTCCCGATCAGCTGGGACTTGGGAGGCAGAGAATAGATGGGGGCGGGGCCAGTCATTGGCATCCTTCAGTCTCATGAGACTATGGTCTCGTGCTCTGGAAAGAGTTCCTAAAACAGCATCTGGTGTGACTAAAAAGGCCAATTTGAGAGTGGCCATCCCTTCCACACTGAGGGCAGATCCATTATGTCCCCTGCCCAGCCTCCAGATTTTGCTGGTTCCGGGACTGCCTCTTTGCCTCAAGTGTCTCTTCAAATTGGAGAAGGCCGTGCTGCGTCTTTAGCCTCCAAGCTGAACGATCGGAGGTCAAGGTTTCCCAGTTGTTAAGGTCCATTCCCAGGGCCTTTAGGTCCCTCTTGCAGATATCCTTAAATCGTAGCTGGGTCTCCTTCTGAGCCGCTTTCCCTGCACTAATTCTCCATACAGGAGATCTTTCGGAATCCGACCATCAGCCATTCTCACGACATACCCCAGCCAGCGTAGATGTTGCTGTTTCAATAGTGTATACATGCTAGAAATTCCTGCACGTTCCAAGACTTCGCAATTTGCAACTTTGTCCTGCCAGGTGATGCCAAGAATTCATCGGAGACCACGCATATGAAAGGTGTTCAACTTTCTCTCCTGCCGTGCCAGTCAGAGATGGTATTTACTGGTTCTCTGAACTACTCAAAATTTCCAGTTCTACCAGTTTTCCAGAACTGGTCAGAACCAGCTAAAGGCCACCTCTTTGAACCGGTGGTAACAAAATGTGAAACCCACCCGCTTTCTCATGGAGAAAGACTTCGGGTAGCAATAAAAACAAATACATTGTCCTTCAAAAAAAAAGAAAGAAAAAGTGAAATCCACCTCTGACCGGAACCTAAGGTGTTTGTGAGGTCCATGCTGTTTTTGGACTGTTTCTTCAGCCAGCTCAGAAAAATCCAATCTGGATGGTTGTGAATCAAACATGGCAAATGGAGTGTCTGCTCATCGCAACCATTCTGAAGTAAACATGGCACCCTTGATGTAATATTTGTTTCAGGCCCTATTAAACGGTTGACTTCGTTCCATTTATTATCGGGTGTTTGAAGCCTAGAATGAGATTAGCTATCCGATTTTAGCAGCAGCAATAACCGTTTTCATTTCCAGCAGGGCTAAGTCGATAGATGGATTTCTGAAGGGCTCCTCTTTAATCTCTTGCGTGCTACTTGAAAAACCATCTTCGGCTCAGAGGGTCCATCTTAATCTCTCAAAAATATGTGTCTTCCATAGAAATGATCTGCCCAACCAATAAAGACACTGCTGTCAGGTTTCGAAGTTGTCTCAAATAAATTGCATTTCAAACAAAGTCTTTGATGAAAAAAAACTCTTTATTTATTAAGCACGAACATTCTAACTCCGACTCATCGCAGCCAACTCTGGCTTCCTCAGCCAAACCCTCCTTTTCCTCTCCCCACTCCTCTGCACTCATTGGCCATCTTCCCAGTCACTCTGGCCCTAATCTACTGCTCCCACTCAAAGGAATTTCCCCCCTCCCATCCCATCTCCTAGGGGATATTTTCTCCAGGGAAAATAAGTAGGTGAAGAGTCAACCGTCCCTTTCCAGATGCCTCTGCTTCTCCTCCTTATGTCAGCATTAGAGTAAGTGCAGCGTGAAATGCTGACAACTACTTTGGTTGCTGTTTTATTTGTGTTATTGTCATGGTGTTGGAAAGAAAATCCATCTGGTTCAGTGGTGGGTTTCTAATATTCGAACCGATACAAACCGGCTGAATACCTGACCTCTGATCTGCTTCAACTCCAAGCTGGGAGAAAAGACGCTGGAAACAACATGGAGGCTGATTCGAAAGAACGTTTAAGGATGAATTAGAACCCCCAGGCTTGGGGGTTCTGGAGCAGCTGACAAAATGGTTGAACGGGTGGATGGATTTTTCTAGGTATCTGTGACTTTGAAGTTTGAACTGTTCTGGGATTGTGCAGTGAAGGGAGCTTGTGTTCTGAAAGGGTATTAGGGCAATTCCAATTGTGGCTAATTGGCTCTCGTCTTGTGTTGGATCTTGGGCGAGGGGCTGCTTGTTCTAATCCTACCACTCTGTTTGGTTAGCTGTCAAAGGTTGCTGCAAGGAGTTTCGAGAAATATCCTGCCTCGAATGGCTTTCTGCCTGCAGTGTTTGCTTTGCTTATGAATGGAGCCATCTGGATAGTTCTCTTCCTCTTTCAATAATCTCTTTATCTCCTTAAGTGCCGGCATCTGCTGAGGGCTATTAACAGAGATTGGGGGCTGCTTTTCTGCCTCTAAAAAGCATCTTTCTCCATTTCTCCTTTAGGCAAATATAATATTCTGCCTTTTTAAATATTTCCCAAAACATTTCATTCGCCTAAGAGGGTGGGTGGGCTTCCCACAATGGGTTTGTTTTATCTCCTTTGGAAGTGTTGCCTGGAAAACATTTAATGCACTTTGAATGAAACGAAACCAGCAAGTCAGAATTGATGCTTTTTGAGCTTTCACGCTTAGATGTTTTGGAGCTGAATTCAGCAAGTATAAAAAACCCATTTCCCTCCCCCCCCTCTCAATTCATCTGCGCACACATTAGAGTAGGAGAGCAGAGCTTACTATTAAATTACTTTGTAAGGTAAAGCGTAATGTAATTATGCTCTTAATCTTTGTAGAATAGATTAAGAGGATTCTCAATTGCAAGCCGTGGTTTCGAAGGAGACTTTATCAAAGCCAGCATTTGCAGCTTGCTGGGTGCAAATTAAAAAATGCTCCCTTTATTTATGGCCAAGTAAAAGAGATTTTTTTACCCCCTCAATGGAGAAGATTCTCTTTTTGTCCCTAAACTAAGCGGAGATCCAGAATTACTGGATTTTTCCCGGGTTTATTTTTCAAGGCTTCACAGTTTTATTTACTACCGACAGTTCTCGACTTACAAAAGTTCATTCAGTCAGTGTTTGAAATTACAACGGCGCTTGGAGCTAGTATGCATTCTTAATTTAATCCAATTTTTGTCAAGTTGACAGGTGGACTTCAACTCCCTGGCTGGGGAATTCTGGGAGTTGAAGACCACAGGTTTTGTTCTAGATCAGAGGGCTTCAAACTTGGCAGCTTTAAGACTTGTGGACACAGCTGGCTGGAGAATTCTGGGAGTTGAAGTCCACAAGTCTTAAAGCTGCCAAGTTTGAAGCCCTCTGCTCTAGATAGACCCAAGGAACTGAGCTCCATTCAAGAGCTGTTACCTTGTTGGAAGAAATGCCCATCTGGGTTCAGTTCCAAGTAGGGAAAAAGACACTGGAAACATGCTTGGAAATATGGTTTTAATGGTGAACAGGATCACATGCCTTGAAGATCTTGGGTGAAGAGAAAAAATGGGGAGAGATGCTAAGAGTGCCTGAGTTTTATTCCCTCTCTGGCAGTGGCGAAATCCAATTCTTTTTTACTACTGGTTCTTGGGTGTTGCTTGGTGGGCGTGGCAGTGCAAAATCTCCATTCCCTCCCCACTCCTGGGGGAAGGATACTGCAAAATCTCCATTCCCACCTCACTCTGGGCTCTCTAGGCTTTTGAATTTGAGCTTGTATTCTGATTGGTTGTCAGACTCCCAGGGGCAACTTTGTAGGTTGCCTGTGTCCCAGGGCTTGGTTGAGCCTTGCTGGGTGATGATGTAATGAAAGGGCATTGGGATTCCTATTATGGCGCTGCTTGAAGGAGGTAGATCTTCGTTATGTTGAATGGACTGGCCCAAGCCTTTATGGCCCATTGACAAAGGTGATGGCGGGAACTGAGTTTCTGCCTCCCCTTTTAGGGGAAATATTCTGCCTTTTTAATATTTCCTAAAGTACCTCATTTTCCTAGGAGAGGGGTGGGTGCTAACTTCCTACAAACCTGTTCATCACTATGAATGTCGTATAGATTCATTGTTGTGTCAGATTAGGAAATCCAAATTACGCAGAGCTCCTATTCTTTAAATCGTGCAGGGTTTGCTTCGCTGGAGCACTTGAAAAACCCCATAATGGATTTCCCTGTATTTATTTCTTCAGCCAAGCATTGCATAAGCCCTTCTTGAAGAGTGAGTGTTGGGACTTCTATTAAACCTCTCTTCTCTTTTGCTTTCCAGTTGCCAGACCCGACAATTGCAAAAAACAAAACAGAACATGCACAAATGCTTAAAAGCAGCCCCCACCGCCACCCCAATTCGAGTGACAGCGCATTCCCATGGCAACTTGGCGTGTTGGAAGACATGTCTGCTGTAAGGCACATAGCAAGCCAGCTCTGGGAGATGGGGGTGCTTTTAACCAAGGCAGTTTGGATCAAGGTTACAGTTGAGAGAGCCTGAAAGATGCAAATTGTACCAGCAACTTTAAGCTGATTTTATTATCTTCCTTCTTTCTGGCAGTTTAACTAAAATCTGGATTGTTTAAAACAACAACAACAGGGAATAAGCAAAACTACCCCAGCTAGCTGAGTGCGTACAGTAACAATGGATTTTTATCCTAAATTAAGTAATTGCCTTTTTTTTTCCAGTTAAAAGAGCAGGATCTCACCGCAAACAGCATCAGCAACCCAAAAACCTGCTCTCAAGTATTCTCCCAACATGTTTAACAAAGCATCTGCAAAACAAGTTATAAAATTGAAGCAATTATAATTAAAACATGGTCACGTTTGGTCAAGAGAAAAGACAATGATAAATCGATAGAGAGAATATTTGTAGCTTGGAGTTGAACTGGAGGGTCCTTGATGCTCTCTGAGCTTCGTGGTTTTCTTACAGATGTTTCATTACCCAACTGGGTAACATAATCAGTGCTAGAGGAGAGAGGGATTTGCAAAGAGGAGGAGGAGGACAACGATGACTGGGGGGCGTTTTTGGTGCTCTCTGATCTTTTCTTGCAAACATCTCATGACCCATCTAGGTAACATCATCAGTTCAGATATGGTCCAGATAAAAGGCAAATTGGCTCACTCTTGCCAGTGCTGCTTCTGGCTTCTGGACAATAGAATCAACCCATAAAACTTGTAAAATAGGGAACTAAACCTTGGGTTTCATATAACTTGCTGGGGCGGGTACCATAAATCACATCCAGATGAGGTCTAAGTAGATTCACTCATGCTCTCCTCTGCTTGGAGCGAATGCTTCAAAGAGGAAATACATTTGCCACGATCTAAATAAAAAGGCATTCCAAAGTTTTGATTTACAGTCCTAAGTTACCATACCCGCTATAAATTTCTGTTCTCCAGGCAATCGTAGGATTAAAGATCTCAGCAAAGAGACATCTACTTGTTTTACTACCTAAAACAAGACAAAGAGACTTCATTTGCTCATAGCTTCTCTAGGACCACAGCCCAATAATTAAAGTCCTTTGAACTTTGATGGGGTAGAAAAAAGCTGAACGGCAACAATTCATTCTGTACGACGATGCTTAGCACTGGGTACCCCTCGAACAGGGTTGCGTCTTCGAGAACCAGAGTTGTATCTTACAGTACATCTTTTAGAGGACATCACTCGTTTTGCTATTTCTGCTGTGAGGGTTGTTGGGTTGTTGTTGTTGTTGGGTTTGTTTTGGGTTTTTTTGCAGAAATCTTATCTCTCTGGAGTATTGAGGCAAAAATATAAAAGGAAGGAAGGAAGGAAGGAAGGAAGGAAGGAAGGAAGGAAGGAAGGAAGGACAACAGCATAACAGAATAACGAAGTTGGAAGGGACCTCAGAGGTCTTCTTGTCCAACCCTCTGCCCAAGAAGGAGATCCTATTCCATTTCAGACAAATAGTTGTCCAGTCTCTTCTTTCCCTTGTCTTTTCTCTCCTTCCCTTTTCCTTTCTATCTTTCCCCTCTTTTTTTCACTCTTTTCTCCAGAACAGAAGGATAGGACAAGCTAGAAGTGAAGCTATTGAAATGAATTACTTCTGTATGTTTAGAGTGGAGATTGAGGTCTCTTCTTTCTTTCTTTAGTCCATTTATGCTCTGCCTTTCCATTAAACAGAATAGAATAATAGGATTGGATGGGACCTTGGAGGTCTTCTAGTCCAACCCCCTCTATCAAAGTACCCTACCATTCCAGGCAAATGGTTGTCCAATCTCCTCTTGAAAACTTCCAGTGATGCAGCAACCACAATTTCTGAAGGCAAGTCATTCCGCTAGTCAATTGTTCCCACTATCAGAAAATTTCTCCTTACTTGGTTCTCTCCTTGATTAGTTTTCATCCCTAGCTTCTTGTCTTGCCTTCTGGTGCTATTCAGGATGGTTAAAATATATACAGTATTTAGATATGCTGTTCTAGATAGTTAAAATCCAGGACAATAGACATGGGGAGAGGTACAAAAAGAGGAGGAGAAGGAAGAGGAGGAGGAGGAGGAGGAGGAGGAAGAAGAGGAAGAGGAAGAGGAAGAAGAAGAAGAAGAAGAAGAAGAAGAAGAAGAAAAAGAGGAAGAGGAAGAGGAAGAAGAAAAAGAAAGAAGAAGAAGAAGAAGAAGAAGAAGAGGAAGAGGAAGAGGAAGAGGAAGAGGAAGAGGAAGAGGAAGAGGAAGAAGAAGAAGAAGAAGAAAAAGAGGAAGAGGAAGAGGAAGAAGAAAAAGAAAGAAGAAGAAGAGGAAGAGGAAGAGGAAGAGGAAGAGGAAGAAGAGGAAGAGGAAGAGGAAGAGGAAGAGGAAGAGGAAGAAGAAGAAGAAGAAGAAGAAGAAGAAGAAGAAGAAGAAGAAGAAGAAGAAGAAGTTGTTGTTGTTTGTGGCACATAATTGGCAGGTATAAATGTGGCAAGTTCCTTTAGAAGGAGAGACACCGTTAGTTGAAGATTTTCTGCAGACATCTTTAGAAACATACAATCCAGTTCTGACATGATAGCAGCATTCCAATATTTGAGGGATTGCCACAAAGAAGAGGGAGTCAATCTGTTCTCCAAAATACCTGAAGGCAGTACAAGAAACAATGGGTGGAAACTAATCAAGGAGAGAAGCAACCTAGAACTCAGGAGGAATTTCATGATGATGAGAACAATTAGCCAGTGGAACAACTTGCCTCCAGAAGTTGTGGGAGCTCCATCCCTGGAGGCTTTTAAGAAGAGGTTGGACAACCATTTGTCTGAAATGGTGTAAGGTTGCCTACTTGAGCAAAGGGGTGGACTCCAAGTTCTTCAAGGTTCCTTCCAACTCTATTATTCTATTATTCTGTTTTTTTCCCCCAGTCCTTTGCGTGATTCTTCTAATTTAATTGGATGTGTTTTTAGCCGGAAGTAAATCTTACTCTCTTCCATAAGGAATTTATATAGAATAGGAAGACCGTAATTTCTTTCCTTCATCAACTGGAAGATTACAAATGGCATCACTGGAAGCTTGATGTCATTTTAGGATAGTCCTCATTCCCCCTCCCCAGATGTTTCTGTTTTAAAGAGAGGAGATGTAAGCAAGGCTATATAAAATATTCCGCTATTTTATATTATAGCAGATGCTTCATTATTCATTCTGTTCATATTATATTGGATGTTACAAGCAGCTCTGAACAGGAGGAAATAATAGATGTGCAAAGCTGATGAATCAATAAAAGCCTCAGAACAGATACGCAATGATCTGATTTGGCCTTAAAACATTTCTCATGCGACCTGGAATGTTTTCCAGAACAAGTTTTTCAGCTTTATTGTAAATTGCCCTCACCCTGAAATTACATCTCTTCAAGGTTACCAAGTGCTCATATAACCCCAGTGAAAGAAAGACCCTATTTTTTTTTTCAATGAATGAGTCCATTTTCTAGAGACTTAAAAAAAAATATCTGCAGATCTCAGTACTTTTTGGTACATTTTCTGAAGAAGAAGAAGAAGAAGAAGAAGAAGAAGAAGAAGAAGAAGAAGAAGAAGAAGAAGAAGAAGAAGAAGAAGAAGAAGAAGAAGAAGAAGAAGAAGGAGGATAGCTCTGCAGACTAAGCACCGTAATTAACATTCAGCTATCTGCAATTACTTCATGATCGAATCTCACCAGGCTCAAGGTTGACTCAGCCTTCCATCCTTTCTAAGGTGGGTCAATTGAGGACCCAGTTTGTGGGAGCAATAAGCTGACTTTGTATAAATATACAAATGTATGAAGGCTGTTGCTTAACACATTGTAAGCCGCCCTGAGTCTCCAGAGAAGGGCGGCATATAAATCAAATTAAGAAGGAGAAGGAGAAGGAGAAGGAGGAGGAGGAGGAGGAGGAGGAGGAGGAGGAGGAGGAGGAGGAGGAGGAGAAGAAGAAGAAGAAGAAGAAGAAGAAGAAGAAGAAGAAGAAGAAGAAGAAGAAGAAGAAGAAGAAGAAGAAGAAGAAGAAGAAGTTGTTTTACTGTAATTTTGTCTTTCTGCTGAACCAGTGCCTCTTGGAAAAAACCAATAACTGCTTCACTTTCAAACCTGCAATTTGGTCTCGTATTTTTTACCATCATCCCAACATGATATGTGGCAGACAAAAAATGTTGGGGAAACTCTCCAGGAAATGAGCCCCACCGTAGTAAACTAATGCCCAAGAGAAATGGGGATAAAATTGCTCCTAATTGGATCCCAGAGTATGAACTTGTGGCAAAAAATTTGGAGCATTTATTCTTCACATGTAGATAGAGAAGAACTCCAAAGTTTTCCGTACACAACTGTCTGATGTACACAATTGTAGTTGACCTACAACCACAACTGAGCCCCAAATTTCCGTTACTAAGTGAAATCTTTCTTCAATGAATTTGTCCCGTTTTACGACCTTTCCTACCACGGTATTAAATAAACCACAAATCAATTTGTCAAAATGGCTTCCCCATTCACTTTGTTTGCAAGAAGGTTGCAAAAAGGGGATTTATGAGCAACATCGCAAATACGAGTCAGTTGCCAAGGATCTGAATTTTGATCACGTGACTGTGGGGATTCTACATTGGTCGTAAGTGTGAAACCTGGTCATAAATCCCTTTTTTCAGTGTTGTTATAACTTTGAATGGTCACTAAACAAACTTGATTAAGTCCAGGACTACCTGTACAAAGTCCCAGGCTGGGAGATTATTTTGGAATTAAGTTTGATACCTGGAGATTTTATCAACATATTGAAAATATGTCAAAAACGCAAAAGGAGTTTGCCATTAATTTCAGGGACTTTTTCCCTTCAGTTTCTTTCAATTTTTCTTCAGTTTTTTTTTCCCAGCCGGTCATTTGCATTCTTTCAGAGACTTATTGGGGAATGCAAATGACCAGCTGTCTGCAAGGAGTATCAATCCTTCCCTTCCCCACAATCCAGTCGGAGTTGAAGAAGCTTCTTGGATGAGAAGCGAAACTTCTTCAAAGAAAAAAAAAACAAGAAAGTTCAGTTGCCTTTGAAAAAGTACCTTTGGGATAACCATGACCTGGATGATGGAGAATCTCCATAGACATTCTCTTAAGGAGGTCCATCTAGCAGGATCGAGAGGAAGGGTCTTCCCTGAGGTGGCTGCCTTCTCATTTCTTAGTTACATCCACGCAATCCACCAGAGTGGAGAGGCAGGAGATATTATGAGTCCCTTCTCTTAAGGAGGTCCATCTAGTAGGATCAAGAAGAAGGGTCTTCTTTGAAGTGGATCTCTCCATGTTATTTGAAGGACTATCTTTTCTCAGTTACATCCACTCAATTCACCAGATCGGAGACGTAGAAAGATGTTATGAGTCCCCTCTCTTAAGGAGGTCCATCTAGTGCAGGAATCAGCAACCCACGGCTCTGAAGCCGCATATGGCTCTTTCGTCCCTCTGCTGTGGCCCCTGTCACTGGTCAGCTCCACCATTGATAGGGCTTTTGGTTAGGACAGGTAGAGGAAAAAGGGTGCCCCACTAGGAGGAGACTCTATGGTGGGGGAACCGGAGTTCCGGTTGGCAGAGGGAAAAGGACGCCACACTAGGAGGAGAATATGATGGGAGAACCAGACTTAAGGTCGGTTCCAGAATTGAATGGGGGGCTTCTGGTTAGGACCTTTGTGGCTCTTTGAGTGTTTAAGGTTGCCAACTCCTGATCTAGTGGGAGTGGTACCAAGAAGAAAAACCTTCTCTGTGATGGCCCCCTTCCTGTGGAACATCATCCCAGTGGAGATAAGATTGGCACCCAAGAAAGTCCAGTTGCCTCTGGAAAAAGTACCTTTGGGACAACCGTGGTCTAGATGACTGAGAATCTCCATAGACACTCTCTTAAGGAGGTCCATCTAGTAGGATCAAGAAGAAGGATCTTCTCTGAGGGGGATCTCTCCATGTTATTTGAAGAACCATCTTTTCTCAGTTACATACATGCAATCCACCAGAATGGAGAGCCGGGTGATGTGACAAGCCCTCTACTTAAGGGGACCAAGGCCTTCACCTAGTGGGACCAAGAAGAAGAACGTTCTCTGTGGTAGCCCCCTTTCCTGTGGAACATCATCCCAGAGGAGATAGGATTGGCACCCTAGAAAGTCCAGTTGCCTCTGGGAAAAGTACCTTTGGGACTCCTTAAGAGAGGGGGGCCTGTAACCTACCTGCCTCCCCATTCTGGCCAGGTTGAATAGATCTAATGAGGAAAAGATGGTTCTTCAAATAACTTGGGTTCCAGATGGATGGAAATCAGGATATTTTTACGTAAGCCGAAGAAACATTTGCTGCAATTTCCATATCAGTTTACAATAGTGGCCAAAATGCACCAAGACAAATTCCTTGTGTGTCCAATCACACTTGGCCAATAAAGAATTCTATTCTATTCTGTTCTGTTCTGTTCTGTTCTGTTCTGTTCTGTTCTATTCTATTCTATTCTATTCTATTCTATTCTATTCTATTCTATTCTATTCTATTCTATTCTATTCTATTCTATTCTATTCTGTGTATTTTCTAAAACTAGCTAATAACTCCTTTTTGGGGAGTAGTACCATAAAATTATGTATCAATAGAAAGATAATTTAATCAAGAATGTAATGCAATAATCTTTAGGAAGGATTTGCTACTAGAAAAACAGTTACAGTATAAAGAAGGAAAGTGAAACACGTAGAAAAAATGAGATGCAATAATGATCACCATAGAAAAAACGAGATACACAAAAATGATCCCCATGTCAGTTAATACTTCGTTGGGTAACCTTTAGCATGAATGACGGCCTTACAACGTCTTCTCATGGACTGAACCAAGCCTTTGAGTTCTGCAGCTGTTATCATGTGAAACCAAGATTAAATGATGGCTTCTATTAACTGGGTTTTATTGCTGGGTCGCTTCTGACTAACCAGTTTCTTTAGTCGGCTCCATCGATTTCCAATTGGGTGAAGGTCTGGGCTATTCCCAGGCCATTCCAGCAGTGGACTAGGATTATCTTGAATTTCCCCCCCCCCCAAAAAAAGTGTTATTAGCCATCAGACCTCAAAAAAATACGCTTTTCCCAAAAGGTTTCCACAATTTTGGCCACTACTGTAGAGTAGTGATTTTTTAAAAAAAACCTGGATTAGTTCTGGATGAAGTTCCATTATTCGTCTCTCAGATACTTCTGGACTCTCAACTGACTTGAATTTTGCAGGGGTTTCTTTGGTTTTTAAAACGTCGACACCTCCATTTAAATGCATGCACACGCCCATCAACCCCAAATGCTTGGTTTCTGAAGCAGCTTCCGGTGTGAGGGTAGGCGGTATCCCTGCAGAGAATTGAAGATTTAGCAAAAACTCACAGCAGTCCAGAAAGACTGACATATAAATCATCGTCTATGAATGGCAGCTTGGGTGAGTCATTCCCCCCCACCCTGCTTTGAAATAAATCAGCATTCTTTCACTTCTGAACTCTTCCCGCTTGTTGAAAATAATAATTACAAAACCCGGAACGCAGAAAGAAGACATAATAACTTGCATTATCTCAGCAAGGGAGGTTGGCGGGTTGCAACTTCTACAGCGCGCCTTTCGGAGAGATATGTTAGGAAACTCAGTGGGCTAGGAGGAGGAGGAGGAGGGAAATAAACATGAAATAAACCTTGACTGTAGTACCATGAGTAGTTTTTCACACCTACACAATGGTTGAATAACATTTTGTGTGTCTAAGGTAAGTTTTATTTTATTTATTTAATTTATTTATTAGTTAGATTTATATGCCGCCCTTCTCCGGAGACTCAGGGGGGCTTAAAATGCGTTAAGCAATAGCCTTCATACTTTAAATTAAGGTATTTACTGTGCCCTTCTGTTGGTTAGAATACAGAATAGAATGCCGAATGACAGAGTTGGAAGGCACCTTGAAGGTCCAATCCAACCTAATCCAATCCCTTCCTCAGGCAGGAGACCTTATACCGGTGGTGGTTTTCAGCCGGTTCAGGCCAATTCGGGTGAGCCAGTAGTTAAATTGCTGGCTGCCCCTCCCATTCCTGCCCCTTCCCACCCCACCCCTTCCGGAAATCCCCAGGTGCCCTATTTTGGCTCCCAGGAAACTTCAGGGAGGCTTCCTCATGAGGGCAGAGAACCGGTTGTTAAATTATTTGAATCCCACCACTGTCCTATACCATTTAAGACAGATCTCTTCTTAAAAACCTCCAATGTTGGAGCCTTCATGACTTCTGGAGGCAAACTAGAGGACCTCCAAACTCCTTCCCAACTCTGTTATTCTATGTCTTCTATGTCTATGATTTTGTTACCAATAGAGAGGCCATGTTTCTCCTTGAGTTCAGACCTTGAGCAGAGGGAACTGACCTCCTTGAAACGTTGCTTAACTTCTGGTGATGAGGGATAAGCTTATGGAGCAGGTAAGAGCAGAGACATCCTTGAAATGTTGGTTACTTGACGTCCCTCTGTCTTTTGTCATTTCAGCTCATGTGTTCCTCCCTCCAGAAGGCCTTGTTCGACGAGGAGGACCACGTGAAGAAGCTCCAGCAAAAAGTGGCAGCCTTGGAGAAACGCAACAAGCAGCTACAAGACCGAGTGAAGAAGGTCAAGAGGTTGCTGAGGCAAACCAGGAAGAATGGCCGGCACATGGAGCTGATCAACCAGAAGCTCAATGAGAAACTATCTTCTACAGGGGGTCAGTTCCCTTACGCAAACTCCTTAAAGCAAGGCCATTCTCGTGCCACGTACCTGAAAGTGTAAGACCAAGTTTGGCACTTCAAGCTACAGTCTTAGTGATCAAACGGCGTGTCCTTCTCCACCCAATGTTACCTTGAGAAAGACTCACAGGGTGTTCAAAGCCTTTGGCTTTTGACCATGAAGGATCTGCACCTCAAGTGGATATCTCACTGGCTTTGAACAGGCTTTATAAAATACGATTCAAGCTTTGCCTAGGAGGAAGCGTGGACCGTTGGCTTGAGGCCAACTAGGAATGGGTTTATGGACCATAGTTAAGGGGGGAAGGTTGAGTCTTGGATGGGTCCAGTGATACAGGATTGACAGGTAGTCCTTGATTTACGACAGTTCATTTGTTGTATAATGTCATGTGACCTCCTTTTGTGATCTCCTGACCAGCAACGTCAAGGGGGAAGACGGATTCACTTAACAACTGAATGACTAACTTAAGAAATGTCTATGGAGATTCTCCATCATCCAAGTTGTCCTAACGGTGCTTTTTTCAAGGGGCAACTGGACTTTCTTGGTTTATCTTTGAAGAAAGTCCAGTTGCCTCTTGAAAAAAAAGCACCTTTGGGACTAACTTCACAACGTCCATTATTCCCTGAACCACTGTGGCACAGTCTCACTCAACAACAGAAATGTTGGGCTCTATTGTGGTCGTAAGTCGAGAACTACCTGTCGTCCCGTAGCTGAAGCACTAAAGGGAGGCTGAACCTGCTCCAAATGGTGGGAGAAGAAACGACCAAGGACTCCACGCAAGCTCATTGAAGAAGCAGAAGCGTCTAAGTGTAAATAATAAAAAGTTTATACCATTCCGATCCTGAGAAATTCTTGGTATTAATGCGAAGGAGTTCTGAAATTGGGATGAGTGAAATTCGCTTCTGTCCAAAGATGTTCCTGGATAGATGTAAAGATAGGCTTCAAAAGAAGCTTCTAGCTTTGAGTAACACTACTACACGTATCTGGAAGGAAACTCCCACTGGGCAAGTTTTTTTCTGCTGATTACCATGCCTCTCGTTTACATCTATTTTATTGCATTTTAAATCACACTAATCTTCATTCCACAAATGTAATTTTCACGTTCTTTCCTTACATTCACTTTAACAATTTCACTCTTGTCTCCTTCCCTTCATTTTTCTAAGGAGAAATTTCCTGACAGTTAGAAGAATTAATCAGTGGAACAATTTGGCTCCAGAAGTTGTAAATGCTCCAACACTGGAAGTTTTGAAGAAGAGATTGGACAATCATTCATCTGACGGGGTGTAGGGTTTCCTGCCTAAGCAGGGGGTTGGACTAGAAGACCTCCAAGGTCCCTTCTAACTTTGTTATTCTATTCTGTTCTGTTCTGTTCTGTTCTATTCTGTTCTAGTCTTATTCTATAAAATTTTGGAAACTGTCTGTCTATCTATCTATCTATCTATCTATCTATCTATCTATCTATCTATCTATCATCTATCTATCTATCTATCTAATCATCTAATCTATCAATCATCTATCATCTATCTATTCTGTTGTTTATCTTCTATCTATCAGTCTTTCTATCTATCTATCATCTATCTATTCTATCTTCTATCTATCTATGTATCATCTATCTATCTATCTATCTATCTATCTATCTATCTATCTATCTATCTATCTATCTATCTATCCTATCTTCTATCTTCTATCTATGCATGTATCATCTATCTAATATCTATCATCTCTCTCTCTCTCTCTCTCTCTCTCTCTCTCTCTCTCTCTCTCTCTCTCTCTCTCTCTCTCTCTATATATATATATATATATATATATATATATATATATATATATATATATAATCTATCCTATTTATCTCTCTTTCTCTTCTCATCTTCTGCTGATAACTAGGTGATTTAGGGATACATATATCCATTTCTCAGTCAAATTCACAACTGTCTAGATTTGGATTCGACGGGGAGTTCATCAAATTTGCAGATGACAGCAGTCCGGAAGATAGGCTTAAGATACAGAAGGATCTTGACAGACTGGAACACTGGGCCCTATCTAATAAAGTAAAATTCAGCATAGATAAAAGTAAGGTTTTACACTTAGGCAAGAAAAAACAAATGCACGGATATTGATTAAGTGGAAACTGGGATCTTGGAGTCCTAGTGGACAATCACTTAAACATGAGCCAGCCAGGTGCTGCAGTTGCTAAAAAAGCCAACACAGTTTTAGGCTACATCAACAGAGGAATAGAATCAAGATCACGCGAAGTGTTAATACCACTTTATAATGCCTTGGTAAGGCCACACTTGGAATCCTGCATCCAGTTTTGGTCACCACAATGTAAAAATGATGTTGGGATTCTAGAAAGAGTGCAGAGGAACAGCAGCCAAGATGATTAGGGGACTGGAGGCTAAAACATATGAAGAACCGTTGCTAGAGGTGGGCTTGTGTAGTTTAATGAAAAGAAAGAAGTTGTGAATATTCCAACAGTGGAAGTTTTTAAGAAAAGATTGGACAACTATTTGTCTGAAATGGCATACGGTCTCCTGCCTGAGTAGAAGGTTGAATTAGAAGACCTCCTGTTATTTTCTTATTCCAGTAGATTAGGGTCTTCAAGAAAAGAACTTACATAAAGGTAAGCTGATTGATAAGATCAATCCTTGCTCCTCCAATATTTTCCGGCAGTAGAAAGCAGAAGCCAATTAGAAGTCACAGTGTGACACTGGCTTTGCATCCTCTGTTAGCGCTCTCTCTCTTTTTATTATTTCTGTAAGGTTTCTAAAAGTGAATGTGTTAAGTCTTCTCTTTCATACTGATGGGGCAGGAGATTTTAGAATCACAGATCAGACGGTGAAAGCATCTTCTCTTAGGTAAGATCATACCTGTTTGATAAAGAAAGGGTTAAGATTTTCAGACAACTCTGGATATATTTGCCATTGGTTAAATGTTGCCTCGCGTTAGCAGTTGGTCCTGGAGTTAGAAGTGAGACCAAGGTTTGCAAATTTTTGTCTGTCGCCTATTTAGCTGTCCAATCAGCTAGTTTCAACATACTCAGTTAACCTGAGACAGTGGGAGGTGGGGGAAACCACATTTCCTGAATTAATTTCATTTCCAGAAAAGGGAAGGGAAGATTTAATCTTTGAATAGAATAGAATAGAATAGAATTTTTTATTGGCCAAGTGTGATTGGACACACAAGGAATTTGTCTTTGGTGCATACGCCCTCAGTGTACATATAAAAGAAAAGATACGTTAATCAAGAATCATAAGGTACAACACTTAATGATAATAATAGGGTACAAATAAGCAATCAGGAAACAATATTAATACAAATCGTAAGGATCCAAGCAACAAAGTTACAGTCATTCAGTCATAAGTGGGAGGAGATGGGTGATGGGAACAATGAGAAGATTAATAGTAGTGCAGACTTGGTAAATAGTTTGACAGTGTTGAGGGCATTATTTGTTTAGCAGAGTGACGGCGTTTGGGGAAAAACTGTCCTTCTGTCTAGTTGTTCTGGTGTGCAGTGCCCTATAGCATCCTTTTGAGGGTAGGAGTTGAAACAGTTGATGTCCAGGATGCGAGGGGTCTGTAGATATTTTCACAGCCCTCTTTTTGACTCGTGCAGGATACAGGTCCTCCATGGAAGGCAGGTTGGTAGCCATTGATTTTTTCTGCAGTTCTAATGATCCTCTGAAGTCTCCGTCTGTCTTGTTGGGTTGCAGAGCCATTTTAGAGACACTTTAAAAATGGATTTCTGCAAAGCCAGCAGGCAATATTTTTGATAGTATGGACCTTTTGTCTGGCAAACAAACTCTCTTTAGATGCATGGCTACTGGTCAAAGACAGGCCCTTAAAAGTACCAAATGTTTCTTCCAAAAACCTCAACTCAAAAGACGGTTCCCAAAATTTGCTACTTAAATCTTAACCGTTCTGTTCCTTTCCGTTTTGCGCTGACGTTTCACGAACTTGGGGAATTCTCGGCACTGCTGGAACTTCTGCCAAACTTTGTCCCCAGAGGCAAAATGGATGGAGTTGAGATGCTTGTTTTATTCCTTTCCTACCCTCCTCCCCCCGCCCCCCCATCGGTGTGTAAGAGCTGCCTGTGGGAGGTAATTCTGCATTTTTAGCTGCTCATTAGAAACGCAGCTGTTTTATGGGTATAAATCATCGCTGGGAAATAAGATCTGAAAGAGGCATTTAATCAGACATGGACAGAATCCAAATGTTGAAATTTTTTTTTTGTCACTAAGTCGCTTGATTCTAGACAAGCCTCAAGGAATCTGACTGTAACCTTGTTTCAGGTCCCTTTGTGTCCATCCACAAACAGGATGGTCCCTTTTGTACATCCATGAACCTTCCTGCATACACAGCTTATTCCAGGTGTCCATCTTGACCAACACACGGAGTAGAACAATGTTCTTTCAAATCCGAGAATAATTGGAGTAGTTGGTTGTCAATGCAAAGAGTGCAGAGAAGAGCAACAAAGATGATTCGGGGACTGGAGGCTGAAACGTATGAAGAACGGTTGTAGGAATTGGGTATGTCTAGTTTAATGAAGAGAAGGACACCATGGCAGTCTTCCAGAATTTGAGAGGTTGCCCCAAAGAAGAGGGGGTCAATTTATTCTCCAAGGCACCTGAGGGCAGGACAAGAAGCAACGGGTGGAATCTCATCAAGGAGAGAAGCAATTTAGAATTAAGGAGAAATTTCCTGACAGAACAATTAATCAGTGGAACAACTTGTCACCAGAAGTTGTGAATGCTCCAACATTGGAAGTTTTTAAGAAAAGGTTGGATGACCATCTATCTGAAATAGTATAAGGTTTCCTGTGTGAGCAAGGGGTTAGACTAGAAGACCTCCAAGGTCCCTTCCAACTCTGTGAAGTTAGATTTGGTGCAGGAAACGTGGGTTCAACGAAGGACCTAAAATGGAGAGTCCCCAAAGAAACCTTCAGATGGAAGCTACCTCGACAAAGAATTCTCAGAGAACGTTTCAACGTTGTATCCTTATAAATGCCGTGTCAACCTGTCTCATTCCTGCTTATCTCCAAATGGATCCTCAGAGCTGGCTGGTTGTCTGAGTGTGTCATCGATTCAAAGCATGATGGTCTGAAAAGATAATCTGAGGAGGACTGAGTGGAAATGGAAGGTGAGGGACATCCGGCGAAGGATGCGAGCAGCTGCTCCTGTTCCTTTCTTTGATCTCTCCTCTCAATCCTTTTTTTTGTTGCCCCTGAATTCGCTCAAAAAAATAACATAAGAGGAGCCGAACCTTTCAAAGGAAAGAGGTTTTTACTTTTAAGAGGCCACAAGAAAGAGCCTCTATTCCCAAGGCAGCAGATAAAAATCTGAGTTGAAAGACCCCCTTCCCTTATTTGGGGTCTCTGACAAAGCTGCAACTTCAGTTGGAGCTGCCTTGTTTACTTGAACTCTCTCCTCTTCCTTTCCGGATTTTCTTGGGGCCAGAGTTTAAACATCTATTTAACGTTGGAAAATATTGAGCTGAGCTGCCACCTTCACAGCGGTGCTTCCACTCATTTCACCGTGGCAGCAATCAAGAAAGCCCTAGTCATTCATCTCCTCCACATACACAAACACATATAGGATACATACTGACACACACTTCATTTCCCATTTTTTAAAAATATGGAGCCCATTTGAATCTCTGCTTCCATCCCAGTCAATTAGACATGCATATTTTAAAAACAATAATATATGTCTTTTAAAAAAATAAATAAAGGAGCACTAGATAAAAAATAAATATCTATGGATTATAAAATAACTCCTTCCTTCCTTCCTTCCTTCCTTCCTTCCTTCCTTCCTTCCTTCCTTCCTTCCTTTCCCTTCTTTCCTTCCTTCCTCCTTCTCTCTTTCTTTTTCTTTTCCTTCCTTCCCTCTTCCTCCCTCCCTCCTTCCTTCTTTCTTTCTTTCTTTCTTTCTTTCTTTCTTTCTTTCTTTCTTTCTTTCTTTCTTTCTTTCTTTCTTTCTTTCTCTTTTCCTTCCTCCCTTCCCTCCTTCTCTCTGTCTCTTTTTCTTTTCCTTCCTTCCTTCCCTCTTTCTCCCTCTCTCTCTCTCTCTCTTTCTTTCTTTCTTTCTTTCTTTCTTTCTCTTTTCCTTCCTTCTCTCCTTCTCTCTCTCTCTTTCTTTTTCTTTTCCTTCCTTCCTTCCTTCCTTCCTTCCTTCCTTCCTTCCTTCCTTCCTTCCTTCCTTCCCTCTTTCTCCCTCCCTTCCCCTTCCTTCCTTCCTTCCTTCCTTCCTTCCTTCCTTCCTTCCTTCCTTCCTTCCTTCTTACCTACCTACCTACCTACCAAGTCAAAAATACAAAGATGGTCCTTGACTTGATTAGTCCTTGTCGCTCTCTGAGCTTGGTTTTTTTCTTGCAAGATCCTTCATGCAGTGATTGTAGGGTTGGGTAAGGAAACAAGGAAGCTCAGAGAGCATTAAAGACCCACACAGCCTTCTGCACATCCCACTCTCTTCTAAAATTGAAGCTGTTACCTAGTCAGGCAATGAAAGGTCTACAGGAAAAGACCCAAGCTCAGAGAGCATCAAGGACCACACAGTTCAAATCTCTAAGCAAACTCCCCTTCCTTCTAGCCCTGATGATGTTGCCTAGTTGGGTAATGAAACATCTGCCAGAAAATAAGAAGTCTCAGAGGGTACCAAAGACCACATACTCCTCCTTTTCCTCTTTCTCTTCTTCTTCTCTGTAAATCCTACTCCCTTCTGGTATTGATGATATTACCCAGTTAGGTAATGAAATGTCTACAAGAAAGCTGAGAGAAGACCAAGGACTTCTCATTTCAATCCCGAGCTACAAATATTCTCCTTTATTAGCTCTTGATTTACGACTGTAATTAGGACTGGAAATTCACAGAAATTCATTATGTTATCTACTCTTGCTGCCTTACCAGGGAAAATAGGTGCACCCTCAATGTTTCTCTGTTCATTGTCACCACGGGGCCATCATAACCATCACAAATATATCACAACAGTCACTCAACACAACGAACCAAATCACCCATCCAAACTCACAGTTGGTATACCGCTTCCATAAACACATTCAAATAGCCCTTAAGTAAAGTTCTTGCATATCCTTGGCCCCATTAAGCCTTGCTTTAATTAGAAAGGCAAATAAGCTTCGTTATGCTAATACAAAAAACCCGAAAGAACAATTCAGCTCCTTTGATTAGGGCATCATCCATTATTTCTGACAGATAACATAATCATCTCTGCTCAGAATTCTACTCTTCTGCCCAGATAGGTAGAATGAAGACTCCAATATCAATTCAAAGATTCCAGTGTTAATTCAAATATTGCAACCCTTCCTGTAATTTGAAGAGGTTTCAAAGCCAAAGATCCTTTCCTTTCTATGTACTGCTTTAAGCCCCTCAGCAACTCAGGAAACTCAGACTGTATATAAGATATACAGAGAATTATTGAGTCTGTCATTTGTATAGCAATTTGTATTATAACTGATACAGCAACTTAAACAGGACAGGTGTAAACTCCAACGGGTAGTTAGGAAGGATAGTTAGAAAACACAATTGCAACCAGCCTGCTTTCCATGGAGGACCCGTATACCACACGGGCCAGGAAGAGGGCTGAGAAAATACAGATAGTCCTTGACTCATGACCGGAAGGGAGCCCAATATTCCTGTTGTTAAGCGAGACATTTGTTCAGTGGGTTTTGCCCCATTTTACAACCTTCCTTACTTCGGCTGTTAAGTGAGTCACTGCAGTTGATAAGCTGGTTGTTGTTTCTTTTTTTAAAAATTAGATTTATATGCCGCCCTTCTCTGGAGACTCAGGGCGGCTTACAATGCGTTAAGCAATAGCCTTCATACTTTTGTATATTTTTTATACAAAGTCAGCTTATTGCCCCCACAAACTGGGTCCTCTATTGACCTACCTTAGAAAGGATGGAAAGCTGAGTCAACCTTGAGCCTCGAACTTGCAATAATTGCAGACAGCTGAATGTTAATAACGGGCTATTAACAGGCTATTTAGCCTGTTGAGCTATCTGAGGCTCTTCTTAAGGGAATCTGGCTTCCCCAATGGGTTCGGACAAAAGGGGATTACCGGACACTGTGACCGTCATAAATACAAGTCAGTTGCCAAGTGTCTGAACCTATGGATGCTGCAGAGGTCGTAACTGTGAAAAACGGTCATAAGTTGCTTTTTTTCAGTGCCGTGGTAACTTTGAAGAGTTACTGGAATGAACTGCTGTAAGTCTACCTGTATCTATAGATCCCTCACATCCTGGATGTAACTGTTTCAATTCCTTCCCTCAAGACGATGCTATAGGCAGGGGTGGGATTCAGGCGGTTTGTAGTTGCAAACCGTGGGCCCTCCCTCCCGCCGTCCTATTTAGCCGCGTTTTTTAAGCCGTGTGCAGTCACATTTTTGGTGCTGGGTGAACCAATTGTTAGATTATGTGAAGCTCACTTCTGACTATAGGGCATGGCATGCCAAAACAATTACATACAAACAGTTTTTTCCCTCACACCATCACTACCAAACACCAAATTCCCACAGTATTGTCCAAAAGGGACAGCAGAGAACTAGGTGGCTGGATGGAGTCCCTGAAGCAGTCGGCGTGAGCTTAAATGGTCTCCGGACAGTGACAAAATGCAATTTTTTTTACTACTGGTTCTGTGGGTGTGGCTTGGTGAGCGTGGCAAGGGAAGGATACTGCAAAATCTCCATTCCAACCTCACTCTGGGGCCAGCCAGAGATGGTATTTGCTGTTTTTTTTGCTTTTTTGTTTTTTAATTTGATTTATATGCCGCCCTTCTCCAGAGACTCAGGGCGGCTTACAATGCGCCAAGCAATAGCCTTCATACTTTTCTTTATTTATACAAAGTCAGCTTATTGCCCCCACAAACTGGGTCCTCAATTGACCTACCTTAGAAAGGATGGAAGGCTGAGTCAACCTTGAGCCTGGGGAGATTCGAACTGGTGTAATTGCAGACAGCTGGATGTTAATTACAGTGCTTTAGTCTGCAGAGCTAAACCAGCCTCTTCTCCGAACTACTCAAAATTTCCGATACTGGTTCTCCAGAACCTATCAGAACCTACTGAATAGCATCCCTGTCTCTGGGGGATGGTAGAGGGCAGGAAGGCCTGGAGGAACATTGTCCATAGGGGCACAATGGGTCGGACATGACTTCACGACTAACAACAAAAACAACAGTATTATTATTATTATTATCCTTCCCATCTTCTTGGTATCATGTTTATGATTATGATTATTATTATCATTTTGTTGTTTTGCATGTACACTGAGAGCTTCTGAACAGGAGTCAAATTCCTTGTGTGTCCAATCACACTTGGCCAATAAAGAATATTCTCTTCTATTATAGATAGGACTTGGAGTGAGCCAGAATAAGGGATCTAAGTGACTATTGATCGTTGCAAAGTGCACATTAGCAGCTGATGGGTTCATTAGCAAAGTGTTTGATAACACGAATCCCAGTGAGAGGGTACCTGTAACAGAAGACAAAGTTTGCAACACTCTTAAGACAGCGAAGGAAGTCACTCAGGTTGAAAGAAACAGCAACGATATTCCCACCGGGACTAACAGAACAGGAAAAAAGAACAACCTGTAGGCCGTTGCTCAATTCCGTGCAGTCTCAGCTTCAGAACAATTGATTGGTCCTCTAATAAATACAATCCTTTGTCTTGCCTCTTTGCCGTTTTCTGCTAAGCTGCCTGGAAGGGAGAAGGAAAGAAAGAGACAGAGAGACAGAGAGACAGACAGAGAGAAAGACAGTCAGACAGACAGAGAGAGAGAGAGAGAGACAGAGAGAGAGACAGGGAGAGAGAGAGAGAGAGAGACAGACAGAGAGAGACAGACAGAGAGAGAGACAGGGACACACAGAGAGAGACAGAGAAACAGAGAGAGAAAGAGAGAGAGACAGACGGAAAGGAGGGAAGGAGGGAAGGAAGGAAGGAAGGAAGGAAGAGAGAGAGAGGGAGGGAGGGAGGGAGAGAGAGAGGAAAGATGGAAAAGAGAAAGAAAGAAAGAAAGAAAGAAGGGAAGGAAGGAAGAGGGAGAGAGGAAGGAAGGAAGGAAACAAGAAAGAAAGAAAGAAAAGGAGGGAAGGAAGGAAGGAAAAGAAAGAAAGAGGGAGAGAGGAAGGAAGGAACAGATAAAGAAAGAAAGAAAGAGGGAGGGAGGGAGGAAAGAAGGAAAAGAGAAAGAAAGAAAGAGAAAGGGAGGGAGGGAGGGAGGGAGGAAGGAAGGAAGGGTAACCATGTAATTCCAATAACCAATAACCATGGAAACCTAACTCCACACCACAATTTTATAATGTTCATGAATCAGATTTACTGTTAATTCTTTGGGTATGATAAAACTATATAGAAAATGGCAATATTTTACCAAAAATGAAAGCACCATCTACTAAATAATTCCATTCCGAAAGTTGTAGGTGCTCTATCACTGGAGGCTTTTAAGAAAAGACCGGACAGCCACTTGTCTGAAATGGTATAAGGTTTCCTGCCTGAGCAAGGGGTTGGACTAGAAGACCTCCAAGGTCCCTTCCAGCTCTGTTATTTTGTATTCTGGATACTCTCAATACTTCAGTTCAACCATCACAGAGGTATAATTTCTCCTGACAAGAGGTGTGTGAGCTGAAGTCTATAAAGAACATGAAACTAGAAGAGCAAGCATTGGAAGCTGAAGACTTACAACTAGTAGAAGATGTCCACATGAAACATATTTACAACAGGGCCGAGTTTATTATATTTCCTGTTGTAGGTGCCTTAACTTGACATGGCTTGTCATTATTTAATCCGCAAGATTCGTGTTGAAGAAAGCACAAGTCATCGTAATTTGTAGGTAGAATTTTGCGGTGTGACATTTACTTTCTGAATATGTTCTCTGCAGAAGAAAAAAATCCCCTAGAATTCTTTTAAAAACCGAAGTCCAGCATTTAGCAGTAAATCCATCTTCGGCACAAAAGCTTTGAATCCCATTCAGCCTCGACTATAAAAAGAATGATGTGAGTAATATCATCTCCCGTAACATATTTAGCTCAGATTGCAAGTTTTCTGGGACAGAAGTAGTAAAATATTACTGTTGTAATTAGAACTCCCTGCGTTTGACGGGACTTCTGACATATTTTCCTTTTTAATGTCACCGATTCTTTCTCTGTCAGAAAGTTGAGACTTCCAGCTGACATTATGGCACTACCAGTCACAAGAAACGGAGCTCTCTGTTCTTGTGCTGGCTTCTCCCTGTTTGTGGGCTCCAAAAGGAGACAAAGCGACCTTGTAGGGGTGGCGAAGCTAAGGAGATGGCACCCTGAGAGGTCGCAGGAAAGATTGCAACTCTCCTGCTGAATCCCAGGGCTTTTTTCCCTCTATGCCATGGCGAGGAGAAGAGGCAGTTTAAGATGGATGCCATGAAGCTGGGACAGCCAACAAACATCTAAGTACTGTGCTGGAGTGGACTTTGGTGAATAGAGTGTGACCTGGGCGAGACAATATTTTCTGTTAAAATTTGACCCCAAAGAAATCTAGGGGGAATATATATTTACAACTGTTTGTTAAAGTGGTGAACAAGCACTTGAACAACTACTAAACCGGGAGGAGAAGAAGACGTGATATTGAGAAGGCATTTTAAAATGCTGGGATTATGGACTTAAAAAGAAAGTCAAACCTGCTTCGTGGCGGCCCCATTTTCCAAACTGTAGAACCAATTCCATCAGAAGGCCTTACCTTATTTCCCAGGTATCTTGGTGCAATGGCACAGAATAGTCTACAGGTAGACCTCAATTTACAGAAATTCATTTAGTGACCGTTCGAAGTTGCGAGGGCACTTTAAAAAATGGCTTATGCCTCTTTTTCACACTTATGATGGTTGTAGCCTCCCCATGGTCACATGATCAAAATTCAGATGCTTGGCAACTGACTCATATTTATGACAGTTGCAGTGTCCCGGGGTTACATGATTCCCTTTTGCGACCTTCTGACAACCAAAGTCAACACAAAAGCCAGATTTACTTAACAACTGTGTTACTGAATCTCTCTCTCTACTGAATACTGCTGTAGTTGTACTAAATACATGAATGCTGTATTCCAACAGTTAGATGCTAAGTCTTCCCTGCCTTTATGCTTGACCTCCCACCTTCTTGGACTTGTTGGAAGACATGTCCATCTGGGTTCAGTTCCAAGTGGGGAGAAAGACACTGGAAACATGGTGGCCATCATGGTTTAATGGTGGACAGGATCACATGGTTTCCTGGGCAGAAAGGGGCGAGATGCTGAGAGTGCCTGGGTTTTATACCCTCTGTTGGGCTTTGAATTTGAGCTTGTGCTCTGGTTGGTTGTCGGACTCCCATGGGGCCATGCAGGGGTAACTTTGTAGGTTGTCTTTTGAGTCCCAGGCTTGGTTGACTCTTGATGGGTGATGAAACAATGAAAGGGCTTTAGGCAATTCCTACTATGGCTCTGCCTGAAGGAGGTGGATTTTTGTTATGTAGAATGGACTGGCCCAGGCCTTAATGGCCCATTGAGAAAGGTGGGGGTGGGGCACTGAATTTCTGCCTCCCTTTTGGGGAAATATTCAGCACTTTTAATATTTCTTAAAACATCTCATTTTCCTAGGAGAGGGGTGGGTGCTAACTTCCTACAGACCCATGCGCAGAGTAGACAATAAAGCATCTCAGAAGAATCCAGTTTCATTTCATTTATTGGAGGAAAATTATTCTCTATATCCCTTAAATAATCTTTATGATAGAAATCTCGCTAAGTACTGTATACATGATTGTCAAGGCAGAGAATAATTTGCAACACAGCCCCATGAACGATTTGTAACATCGCAAATTCCTTAGGTGGGTTAAACATTTGGCTATGCCTTGTTTACATGCACTGAGTAAATACACATTGCCCTTCTCAAAGATGGTTTTTATGGAACTGAATTGATTACAAGACTTATAATAACAGGCACATCGAACATTCCTGGATTAAATTTGCAAGTCTGCGAGGAAAATTTTTCCCCCTTTTAAATGGACTTTTTAAAAACTATTTTTTTAAAAATAACATGCTCGCTTTTTTTTATTATTGTTGTTGTTGTTTGTTGTAAAAATAAAAGTAAGAATGAGATGTTTTGCCATTAAATGCCATGTTTAAGAACCGTTCCAGATTTGGATCTGAGTAAAACCAAGCTTTTTTAAAAAACAAACAAACAAACAAATAAACAACCCGAATGAATAAAATGTACATAAAAGGCTGGATTTCATTTAGGAACAAAAGTCTTCAGTCCGTTTCAGTCACGAGCAACCGGTCACATGTAACAATAGGTAGCTCGGCTTGAAAATATACATCCAAAGTCTTACCCAGGCCATTGAATGAGTCTTGAAAGCACATTGCAATAGGGATGAGAACACACAAATTAATCAACAATATATGCCATAGCGTAATTCCTGTTCGATTGCGTCGGATCTCACAGTCCAAAGCATCCAGAAAGCTTAAGGCTACAAAACTAAACCTACTTACAGAGGAGCAAGTCTCATGGAACCCATGGGCTTTTTTCCCTACTTATGTACCCGTAAGGTTTAGTCAGAGAAGTCCATTAAAACGTATTTCATTGTATAACAAGACTGTGATCAAAAGCTGTAGCTATTTGAAACGTTCTAATCAGAATAACAAAGTTGGAAGAGAACTTGGGGGTCTTCTAGTCCAACTCCAGGAGACCTTATACCATTTCAGACACGTGGTTGCCCCATCTCAGCTTAAAAACTTCCAGTGATGGAGCACCTACAGCTTCTGGTGGCAAGCTGTTCCCCTGGTTGATTGTCCTCCCTGTTAGGAAGTTTCTCCTTAATTCTAGGTTGCTTCTCTCCATGGTTGGTTTCCATCCGTTGCTTCTTGTCCTGCCTTCAGGAGCTTTGGAGAATAGCTTGGCCCTCTCTTCTTTATGGGAGTCCCTCAAATATTGGAAGATGCTATCACTTGTCCCCTGGTCCTTTTTATTAAACTAGCCATAGTTTAATGCAATCATTCTTCATATATTTTAGCTTCTGAGCATCTTGGTTGCTCTTCTCTGCACTCTTTCTAGAGTCTCAACATCTTTTTTTTTAACATCGGGGTGACCGAAATCAAAGAGAATCACTTTTAATCAAAGTGAAGCACTTTTGAGCATCATTAATTTCAGTGTGACTTGGGTTGTGAAGACCCCAAAGATTCTTAAACATCTTCGTTTGAAAGTATTTTTTTATTTTGACTAGGGTGCACGTCTACAATTCACGGAATGGGACAATGTGCCTCAGCCAACTCATTGCGGCCGTGGGAAAAATTAAAAATAGGCACTCCTTCTATCTATACCTCCCAGCTTTCAAACTCTAGCTTTCAAACTTCCCACTGACTTTTGCCAAGAAATTCCTGTGGAAACATCCTGTTGCAGAAAATTATGTAATATTTAATGGAACTTTCCTTCTTTCTTCCCAAAAACATAAATGGATGCAATGCATAGATAGGTAAAAGAGGTTCTCCTCAATCATTTTTGCTATTGGAATACAATCTCCTCCTTCATAACATGGTGAGAACTTAGACAACTTCCAATTCTGTGTCCCACAAGAGGAAAGATGGAATTTCAAGCCATTGAAATTCCAAAAAAAAAATGGATTTTTTTTTTGTTCATGCTTTCTGATCTTCCTAGCAAGGAAGCAAAGCAACACGTGAAAGCTTCCCCTTTTATACAAAGCATCGTCATGTACGAAGAAATCGGTGCATTTTTTGATGTTGCATTTTGCTTCTTCTTTTCCAATTTCTACGGAGGCTGCAGGACTCAAGATGGAGCTGTCCCAAAAGGTGCTTTTTCCAATTGGCAAGTGGACTTCCTTGGGTTTTTGGTTTTTCTTTGAAAACGTTTCGCTTCTCATCCAAGAAGCTTCTTCAGTTCAGATTGGCAGAACTAAAGAAGATTCTTGGATGAGATGCACAGCAGTGGGTTTCACATTTTGTTACCACCGGTTTGTCATGCATGCCTGCCTTCCTCAGATGTGCCCAGCCTCAAAAACATGCCTAAATAGGACAGCATAGAGCCGGGGAGCTCTATCGAGAAGCTCCATCAACATTTAAGGTGGAGTGGTTGACCAGACATGAGACTTCCTAATTGTGATTCTGATCCAGGGGTGAAATGCTCCCGGTCTGGCCCAGTTCATCCAAACCGGTAGCGATGACGGCCGGTGGTTCAGAGAACTGGTAGCGATGGCAACTCGAGGCTCCGCCAACATGCTCGGTCGTCGTTACTTCCTGGTTTTAACCAGGAAGTGACCTGTTTTTTACCCTCTGCGCATACGCAGAAGGATTTACGCATGCGCAGAGGGTCGGCGTGTGCACGTGACATGCGGTGCATGCACTTCCGGACCGGTAGGGAAGGTAAGTAGATTTCACCCCTGTTCTGATCACAAGGAATGCAAATGGCACATATATCCTTCCTTTCTCTATTTTGTGTAATTTATTGGACTTTCTTATCTCTTTCCTTCCATAGATACAATGGACTGATGCTCAGATTAAAAACGGACACCACTCCGAACAGCTTACACTTACATAACCAGAAAAAAGGAAGGAAGGAAGGAAGGAAGGAAGGAAGGAAGGAAGGAAGGAAGGACTTCCTTAATCCTTACTTGGTTAGCTTTTCCACTTTGGTGAGTAAGCCATGACTCAGAAGTTATATAGAATGAGATACGTTTTACAAAAAAAAAAAAAAAGAAAGAAAAAAAGTCAAATTTAAGAGATGGAGAGAAAGCCTACGGATTCGGAAGGTGTTTTCATACAAAGGCAAAGATTGAGTAAGCAAGCACAGCCATTAAAACATGCAGTGCAGTTTCATGCATTTTTTTTTCCTTTTAACATCTCGGAGTTGTTAATTCTTCCAAGCAACAATTCCCAATTCTGTACCAAGGCTTGGCTTCACAGATCTGTTTCCTACCATTCCTCAATTTGGGTGAAAAAAAAAATATTGAAAACCTCACATAAAACCAGAACTATATTGTTTTCCCATCAAGAAAATAATAATCTCTCTTTTTTAAAAAAAGTTTCTATAGATAAATGTGCTGCCCTTAGTAGGCATGTATCTGTTTATTATTATTATTATTTTTAAAAAGATAAAAATAGAATCTATTTTCCCCTCTTCTGTAACCAGAGACCCTTTTCAAAACTTTGCATTTAAAAAAAAAAAAGATGAATGACATAATGATTCTAAAACTACCTGCAATCTAAGATGAAACAAAACCAGGCATGAAGATCAGGGGCTGGAACCCTGAGATTTAGAATGGGTACTTTTCAAATTTCTGACTACTAAAATAGATTTCAAAAAAACCATTAGCCATGGTTGAAAAAATATTTGATTTATGAAAAATAGGAACATAGGTAAATTTTTTTTCCGGATTGAAATAGAATAGAACAGTGATTCTCCTTTGTTACATGGTTTTTCTAGCCCTACTAAATTATAATTATAGCTCAGGGTTGAAATGAGAGATCCTTGTTGCTCTCTGAGCTTGGTTATTTCCCTGGAGACGTTTCATGACCCAACGAGGTAACATCATCAAGTCTGCTAGTCTGGACGGGCTTTATATTGTAAAGCCTTGGGATAAAGGGAAAAATGAGACAAGAGAAAGGAATAAGGGAGAGAAAAACACTATTAGGAGTCAATTCTGGCCATCAGCCATGGAGTCCAGCCCAAATTAAGCATTTCTATTGATTTTAATGGGAAGGACGTAAGCACATCAGTGTTTTTCTCACAGGCCTGACTGTCGCTTTATTCTGTGCTATTGGCTTATATTCTTGCACCATGTAGATGATTTTATTAACCCGTCTTTATTTAATCGGGCAAAATCCGCCAGACAAATTGACATTTTTCCAAGTTTTTCATGGGGATGGCACCAGAATAAAAACCGCCTAGACTGATCTAAATATTCAAATGTATGTCCTAGAAATTAACCTAGCCATATACTGTATTTTCAGAAGGCAGGGTTCTGCTGGTGCCTTTACCCATGGCTTAAAATTCGCAGCGCAGCAACAGATGTTTACATCTGTTTTGGTTTGAGCTTTCAATTCAGAACCAGCGGTTTTGAAGTATTATGGACTCCAGTAACACGGTCTCTGCCATTAAAGTAGTATTTTCCTCCTCGTTTTGAACTGGTGCATATGTCAATCTGTGGAGGGGTGTTAGGTCTGGGTGAGATTAACAGGGTTGGAAGGGACCGTGTTGGTCATCTAGTCCAACCCCTCACCCAAGCAGGAGATCCTACACCTATAGATTAAGAAGAGAATTCCAAGAAACGGGACAGGTAAGTTCTAAATTTTGTGTCAAAATTATTGTCCCAAAGGTGCTTTTTCAGGAGGCAATTTGGACTTTCTGTTTGTTTTTTTTCTTTGAAGACATTTCGCTTCTCATCCAAGAAGCCTCCTCGGCTCTGAAGCTCCTTGGATGAGAAGCGAAACATCTTCAAAGAAAAACCAGTTGCCTCTTGAAAAAGCACCTTGGGGACAACCATCTGTCAAAATTATTATAATTTTTTTCCCCCCCGGTTCAAGAATGGTTGGAGAGAATTCAGACTGGGGGTTGGGCATCAAATTCTTCTTCTTCACGGTGGATCCATTTGAGCTAAACCAAGACATCATAAAAAGGATTTCCTCCTTCGCATTTTAAATCCCGGACCTCGTCTTTGACAAAAAGCTTCTAGCAAAATCCACCTTTATTCCGAGTGCCTCACGCCAGCAATTTCTTTTCAGATTTGCAAAGCGGTATATTTGAGTCTTAAGTAAACCACAATGGAAAAAAAAAAATCAGACACATTTTTGTGCCTGGCTGGGAAGGTCATATTTCAATGCAAGGTGGATTTTAAGATCACAATTGCCCAACATTTCTGGAAGAAACAGACTTAGCAATCACTCCACAGCTTACTGCAAATGACTGCTGAGTCAGGACTGGGGGGAAAAAAACCACATACCTTTTCTAATTGTAATTCATGGGGAACAAAAATTACATTCTGCCTGGGTGAAAGCTGTCCAGCTCCTTTGCTTAGGATACTCGATTTAAAACAAACTATTCCATATTTTACTAGAAAGAATCGCACCGAAGCCTTTTAGAACAGATTGATTTCTTGATGTGTCTATACTGCTGCGTTTATGAACTTCCCCAGTCCTACACCGTTTCATTTTTTGCTTTTTATACTGTCACTTTATACTTCCATATCCTTTTTACACTGTATGGAATATGCTGGTCTTTGGCTATAATAAAGTTTTTGTAGGGTGTTTTTTTTTCTCCCCACTCCTCAGTTTAATTGAAAAGGGAAAAAAACATGGGGAAATTCTTAAAGCCCCATTTTGGAGCCCATGAAGATGAGTCTGATGCGAATACAAACAGAGAATAAAACATTATAACTGTGATTAGCACAGAATCGTATTCTTACACCCAACCCATGAAACCTTCCCCTTCCGTCGGTGGGACTGGAAGGAAACGGGAGCCTGTTCCCATTTTCTTGACAAAATAGGATGCAAAAAGAGTTCGTTTTTGATGTCACTGCAAGATGCAG
>JAUDYJ010000006.1:91949853-92034853 GCA_030761175.1 Masticophis lateralis | reverse complement strand
TCTAGTTATATAATCTCTCTCTCTCACTCTCTCTCTTCCTCCCTCCCTACCACCTCTCTCTTTAAAATATTTTCTGTATTTTAGCCTTTTTTAGTTTTTAAAATTATTGTTTGCATTCTACCATCTTATGCTGATCTGGGGCCATAATAAATAAATACCGTCTGATTGGATTGAAAAAAGATTCACTCTAATGATCTCCTTTGCAAGCCCATATTATTCTCATTTGAACCACATGTCCCTGATCAGAATACTAATGATGGAGCCCAGGCTTCTGTCCCCTGAAGGTGCATTTAGATACCGGACTCCAAAACGGGAATAAATCTTCTTCAGGTCATAGTGACATGAATTCCCCGAGGGGCTGCCTTGTTGACTATCTCTAAAAGACCATCCTTTGGTTCTGGAGAGGAAATGACATTCGGAGATAAGAGACAGTTGAATTCTGCCGATAAGAATAACAGCGATATGATTCAAGCCAGCCACTTGTGATACAGGTTGAACTTTGGGGAACAACTTGATTTTGGTAATGGGGTCAAATTCTGTGCTCCAGGAAATTCAAACCAGCTCTAAATATAATAATGTTTTCAGAGGAAGACAAACCATTTCTAGGGTTGCATTATTATGGAGGCTAAAACATATGAAGAACAGTTGCATTATTATGGAGGCTAAAACATATGAAGAACTAGACTGGGTATGTCTAGTTTAAGGGAAAGAAGGATTAGGGGAGACATGATAGTTGTCTTCCAATATTTGAGGGGTTGCCACAAAGAGGAGGGGGTCATCCTATTCTCCAAAGCACTTGAGGAGCAGGACGAGTAGTAGCAGAGCCTTTATTGTCATTGTACATCATGTATACAACGAAATTGGTTTTAGTCTCACTGGTGCAACCCATGACATAAAAATGCAAACAACATAAATACTATAAAGAATAATCCCTATGCAAGTAATTAGGGGGAAAAAAAGAAAAAAAATCAAGAAGAATGGGTGGAAACTAATCAAGGAGAAAAGCAATCTAGAACTAAGGAGAAATTGACAGAACAACTAATCAATGGAAGGATTTGCCTCCAGAAGTTATGAATGCTCCAACACTGGAAGTTTTTATTATTGTTCTTACTAATTATTGTTCTCACTGTCAGGAAATTTCTCCTCAATTCCAGGCTGCTTTTCTCCTTGATCAGTTTCCATCCATAGCTTCTTGTCCTGCCCTCAGGAGCTTTGGAGAATAGCTTGACTCCCTCTTCTTTGGGGCAACCCCTGAGATATTGGAAGACTGCTATCATGTCTCCCCTAGTCCTTCTTTTCATCAAACTAGACATTCCCAGTTTCTGCAACCGTTCTTCATACATTTCAGCCTCCAGTCCCTTAATCATCTTTGTTGCTCTTCTCTGCACGCTTTCTAGAGTCTCAATCTCTTCTTCATATCATGCAGAAGTTGGCCACTATTATATGTAGCAGGAGATGGTAAATATTGGATTATATTAAGCCTTGCATCAAACCCCTGGTTTACAAACAGACACCCATGTCTGCTACACACCATATACTTACACTCTTTTCTGGGAGCTCCATCTGGGAGCGGGTTGGCCAAACTAAGGTTGTTTGATACACTAATGTTGGAACCGCTATCCAAACTGCTGCCAAGGTGTAACCTCCGCATGTGTCTCACCACAGCTGTGGCGTTAAAAGCTTGCTGGAAAAGAAGAGACCAAAGAAAAGGAATTTCAGAGAAAGAGAATTAACATGGCGCTACTACAGAATACTTCAGAATATCTGCTCTCCCACCATATAGGATTGCCGAAGATACCCTCATATTGAGGGGGCACGGTTGAATACTGGCAAACTTGGATTTACAACCATTTGTTTAGGGTCCGTTCAAAGTTACTACGGCATGGAAAAAAAGTGAGTGAAATCTGTTCCTCACATTTACGGCCATTGCAGCATCCCTACTGTGATGTGACCATAACTCAGGCACAAATATTCAGAATGTTTTTGTAATGGCCGTAGCATCCTAGGGTCACATGATCGCCATTTGGCATCTTCCCAGCTGGCTTCCCATGAGCAAATTTTCCTGAGGAGAACAATATCACAACCTTGGAAAGCAATGAGAAAACACTTTCACGCAGGCCTTAGAAAGCATGCATGCATTATGAATGAATGAATGAGTGAGTGAGTGAGTGAGTGAATCAGTCAGTCAGTCAGTCAGTCAGTCAGTCAGTCAGTCAATCATCCAGTCAGTCAGTCAGTCAGCCAGCCAGCCAGCCAACCAGCCAGCCGGCCAGTAGTCATCCAGTCAGTCAGTCAGTCAGTCAGTCATCCAGTCAGTCAATCACCCAGTCAATCACCCAGTCAATCATCCAGTCAGTCAGTCAGTCATCTAGTCAGTCAATCATCCAGTCAATTATCCAGTCAGTCAGTCAGTCAGTCAGTCAGTCAGTCAGTCAGTCAGGCAGGCAGCCAGCCAGCCAGTAGTCATCCAGTCAGTCATCCAGTCAGTCAGTCAGTCAGTCAGTCAGTCAGTCAGTCAGTCAGTCAATCATCCAGTCAGTCAGTCAGTCAGCCAGCCAGCCAGCCAGCCAGCCGGCCAGTAGTCATCCAGTCAGTCAGTCAGTCAGTCAGTCAGTCAGTCAGTCAGTCATCCAGTCAGTCAATCACCCAGTCAATCACCCAGTCAATCAGTCAGTCATCTAGTCAATCAATCATCCAGTCAATTATCCAGTCAGTCAGTCAGTCAGTCAGTCAGGCAGCCAGCCAGCCAGCCAGCCAGCCAGCCAGTAGTCATCCAGTCAGTCAGTCAGTCAGTCAGTCAGTCAGTCAGTCAGTCATCTAGTCAGTCAATCATCCAGTCAATTATCCAGTCAGTCAGTCAGTCAGTCAGTCAGTCAGTCAGTCATCCAGTTAGTCAATCACCCAGTCAATCACCCAGTCAGTCAGTCAGTCAGTCAGTCAGTCAGTCAGTCATCTAGTCAATCATCCAGTCAATTATTCAGTCAGCCAGCCAGCCAGCCAGCCAGCAGTCATCCAGTCAGTCAATCACCCAGTCAAACATCCAGTCAGTCAGTCAGTCAGTCAGTCATCTCCATCAGTGTAAACCACCTGAGAACTTACTCTCCATTTGCTTTTCGCAAAGTTCTTGCGAATCTGAGCGCTGACGGACTCGTGGATATTTTTGCTGAGGGCTGTGTCACCGGCGATCCTGGGAAAAAAAATAAAGAAGATGTTTGATGAAGTTCTTGTTTTTGACAGTTTACAACTGTAGGAACGTTCCTCGTCATTCTTACCGAGACAAGAATGAAATCCAGCTCTACATTTTTTAATCAACGGGTTCAGTAAGAGGATAACTGTCCTGATGGTTACCAAGGAAACTCAGAATTAAATGCAGCGGTGCGTTTTATTCTTGGATGAAAAAAAAAATCATCTCTCATAAAATGAGCCTCAGGAAAGCTCTCTGTAGACCTCCCTACCAGCAGGGATAAATTCAGTGAAGGACCAAAATCACATAGCTTACTCACTCAAAATTGCCTAATCTTTGCCTTCATGTAGCATCTGTCCAGTTGGAACTTCTTCTGGCTATCAGACCAGGTCATGGTTGACCTGGAGGCTGACTCTCGAACAAAAATCCTGATTCTGGACAAGGGCTATGTGCTCAAGAGTTTTCCACCCATTAAGAACATGATCTGAGTGGGATATAGACCATTTCTTTAATGTCTCCTCCTGCCTAGCTATCTGCTGTTGAAGCAATTCCCTGAGGACTTTTGAGATGAGAGGCACTTGAAGGGGTCACGTCAGGGAGCCTTCGCTGTGATGATACCCTTACTGCAGAATATCCTCTGTAGAAAGGCATTATTAGTTCCCCTGATGCCATTTTGAGCACCAGTAGCAGTGCTTTTATGTCATGGAGGGAAGCCACCGAGGAAAGATGGAAGCAACGAGAAGAAAAGGAGAGCGAGGAGGAACTCAAAACGTTTTCTTTGACCTGACTCAACTTCTGGAGACTCCCTAAACTCACCCATGTATTTTTCATGGTACCAAGAGCAAAGTTGCTTTTTTGCAAGAGGCAACTGCACTTTCAGGTTTTTCTTTGAAGACATTTCGCTTCTCATCCAAGAAGCTTCTTCAACTCTGTCTGGATGGTGAAGGATGAAACGATTTATACTCCTTGCAGACAGCTGGTCATTTGCATCCTTTGAGAGGGTCGTTGAGGCCACCTGGAGATTTATCTGTGTCCTCAGGGTCACCTGAGTGGTGTAAATGGTTGAGGAACAAAAGGACTCTGCAATTCCACACACATTTGCACCACTCAGGTGGCCCTGAGGACACAGACAAACCTCCAAGTGGCCTCAACGACTCTCTCAAAGGATGCAAATGACCAGCTGTCTGCAAGGAGTATAAATCCTTCCCTTCTCCACCATCCGGTCAGAGCTGAAGAAGCTTCTCAGATGAGAAGCAAAAGGTCTTCAAAACAAAAACCGAAAGAAGAAAGTCCAGTTGCATCTTGAAAAAAGCACCTTTGGGACAACCATTACCTGGATGACTGAGAATCTCCATAGACAAGAGCAAAGTTGGTTTCTTCAGGGACTATCAGGTGCAAAGAATCAGGAAATGTTAAATTGCAGTTCAGAGCATTTATTGCTCAACTCTATCCACAAGAATCCAGTCAACTAAAGTTTAACCCTAAATTTGCACCAGGTAAGGGTCATCTTGGACTGCAAGGCGATCCAACCGGTCGGTCCTACAGGAGATCAACCCTGACTGCTCTTGAGAAGGCCAGATCCTGAAGAGGAAACTCAAATCCTTTGGCCACCTAATGAGAAGGAAGGAAGGACTCCCTGGAGAAGAGCCTAATGCTGGGAATGATGGAGGGCAAAAGAAGAAGGGGATGGCAGAGAACGAGGTGGCTGGATGGAGTCACTGAAGCAGTTGGCGTGAGCTTCAATGGATTCCAGAGGATGATCGAGGACAGGAAGGCCTGGAGGAACGTGGTCCATGGGGTCACGATGGGTCAGACACGACTTTGCTGCTAACAACAACAAGGGTCATCTGAATTCAAAAGGGGTTGGACTTAAACCATTTGTGGCAATGTACTGACTCCTGGTTGATGACTTGTTTAACTCCCTCCCAGCTCTGTCTGCTCTTTTCCTACAGGACTCTGGTTTCGGATTCCGAAACTAGCTTACAACTCCATGGCTTCCTCGTGGCGAATCTCCCATTCGAATATTCTGCAGGGCTGATTTTACTTCGCTTTCTTGGCGAGTCAGTGTGGCTTGGATCTTGCCAAGGAAAACATCTGGCCAAGAAGAGATATCTAAGCTTTTGGGATTTTATTGTGGATGGGTCAGCGGAAAGCCTTGGCACACCTTCAATCAGCCACCTGCTGAACACAGGAAGGTTTTCTTTCCTTCCATAAACAAAAGGACCCGAGTTCTCTTTAACAGCTTCCTGCCAAAATTTGTCAGGTCAAACTTTTCTGGTCTTGCCTGGTAAATGAGTGGGAAGATCCCCTCAGCCCTCAACCATCAGAAATCCAGAGCTGGCCTTCTCCATTCAAAGTATCGTCTATGCTTTTGACCAGTTGACTTATTCTTTCTTTTTCTGCTTCCCTGTTTGTGTTGGTGGGACATTCTCAAGACCAGAGTACTGTATGTGGTTTAGATTTAGAAGAGAAGAGAAGAGAAGAGAAGAGAAGAGAAGAGAAGAGAAGAGAAGAGAAGAGAAGAGAAGAGAAGAGAAGAGAAGAAAGAGAAGAGAAGAGAAGAGAGAAAATGGGATAGGATAGAGAATAGAGAATAGAATTCAGAAGAGAAGAGAAGAGAAGAGAAGAGAAGAGAAGAGAAGAGAAGAGAAGAGAAGAGAAGAGAAGAGAAGAGAAGAGCCTTGGCAGCAGACTAAAAGTGCTGTTAAGTAACACCAGCTGCCTGCAATTACTGCAAGTTCAAATCTCACCAGGCTCAAGGTTGACTCAGCCTTCCATCCTTTCGAGGTAGATAAAATGAGGACCCAGATTGTGGGGGCAATAATCTGACTTTGTATAAAAAAGAACTGTGTTGGCTTTTTTGGCAGCTGCGGCACAAGGCTGGCTCATATCTAAGTGGTTGTCCACTAGGATTCCAAGATCCCCTCACAGTTACTACTATTGAGCAAGGTACCACATATACTTTTCTTTTTAATCAAAAGAAGTAAGGAACATTTGCAGCCGGTGAGGAAGGATACATGAAATCTGACCAGCAAAGCATAGGCAGGACAAAGTACGCTACACTCAAGATTTCGGCCACCACAGCAACGATTTAAGATACTCAAAGCAACTTGTTAAATGTTCTGTGGTGTAATTTAAATCAATGAACCCTCCCTGCTCGATGGAACGGAAACTCTAGAGCAAACTGCTGGAAAAATAGCAGAAATAGCAAGTTCCCAGTCAGCTAGCCTCAGCACTGCATAGTAAAATAATCCGATATTTGCTTCACATCGTCCAATGATTCTGGATTAAATCTAAAGGAGGGGTTTCCCTCTATGCTGAATCCCAAAATGTTCTGCAAAAAACTAACAACTCCATGTCTATGGAGATTCTCAGTCACCCTCCACCATTCAGTCAGAACCGAAGAAGCTTCTTGGTTGAGAAGTGAAACCTCTTCAAGGAAAAAACAAAGACATTCCAGTTGCCTTTTGAAAAATGACCCTTGGGACAACAGATCTTGGTGCTCATTGAAAGGTGCTGAAATTATCTTTTTCATTTTTCTCCGTTTTAATTTTTCTTCTATACCTTTGTTTTTCTTGGAGGTTATCAACCTGCTTCCCTCGTCTTTCTAAACATACAGGAGTCGAATTGGATTAATTTTTACTACACAAAATTCATAGTTTTTTGTCTCATCAAGGCTACAGATTATTATTATCATTCAATGTCACCATTTAAAATTATGCACTTGCTTCTCGGGGATAATTAAAGAACAGCTTCAAACAATATGGTCGATCTATTGGAGAAGCATAGCTAGACATATAGTCCAAAATTAAGGATATCAATTCCCACTGCAACCACTAGAGGGCAGCAAAACAGATGTTTTCTGTATCCTACTTCCCCCTAGTGGTCATTTATAATTTAGCAGCTGTCGAGATACTTTGATCTCTCTTTGAGATGTGGGTTCATAATACAGGCAGTCCTCAACTGATGACCGCAACTGAGCCCCAAATTTATATTGTTAAGTGAGAAATTCATTAAGTGAACCTTGTCCCATTTTACCACTTTCCTTGCCACTTTTGTTGTATGAATCATCGAGGTTGTTAATAATACCGTTGTTAAGTGTGACACTGCTTGTGAGAAGGTCGCAAAAGGGGATCACGTGACCTCCGGGACACTGCAACCGTCATAAATATGAATCGGTTGTCAAGCATCCGAAATGTAAATCACTTGATCCTAAGGGAACCTATTTTTTCACACGGTCATAAGTGTGAAAAAAAATGGCCATAAGTCACTTTTTTCAATGCCCTTGTAACTTTGGTCACTAAGTGAACTATTTTAAGTCAAGGATGGCCTGTACAATAATGTTAATTCGGTGGGAAAATAATATCTGAACCTTTTTCCATTTAAAAAAAAGAGAGAAGAAGGATGAACACAAAAGGAATTGAGAGTTAGGAGGAGGATGGCAGATTGCCATTTCCCCGGGAGCACATCGCAAATTTTCCTTTACGGTGAGCGAAAGAGCATTCAATTTTTCGGTCCTTCAATTTTCCATTAAAAATCTCTCGGCTTACCCAGGCTGAATCTCAGATCTATGTGTATTGTCTGACTGCCGTCATAAGACCAGGTTGCCTGGAGCTTTAAATCCAAGTTTTGTTTTGTCGGCAGCCTATGATATTATAATTAAATTTTCAGCGCCTTCCCTTTCTTCTTCGGTATTTTTTTTCCTTGGCACTGAGATCTTTTCCCCAGAGACAAATGAGGCTGGAATGGATGAACATGACAAATGATGGAAGAAACTGTCTTACCATGGATGACGGGCAGCCTGTTCGCAGGTATATCTTTTATTGGGATCTTTCTCCATCAGGTTCCGAATAAAATCTTTAGCTGGAAGAAAGAAAAAGGTATTTTTAGCTGAAGGAACAAAAGAGCAGAGTGGTATTTATAAAGGCAACGTGACGTAGCCCAAACACAATGAGAATCTATCTACTGAACAAAACTCCGCATTGGAGACAGGAAAGGCATCCAGCCAGTAAACACTCAGCTCCATTCAGTTGCTCAGACTCCACCCTGCAAGGGATTATGGGGTCGTTAAAAGATCATGATGATTACAAGGCAGCCAAAACCTGATTATAAAGGGAATTACATTAATAATCAACTCAACACATTGATCATGTAATGAAGCTCAGCTCAAACACTCAGCTTAATGCCAAGATTCCTACAGTGTTATTTTACTTGCACAGTTGCTATTCACGGGTTTCTCAGACAAGAAGATATATCTGGGTTTATTAACTGGAGACTGAGAATTGATTCACATAACAATATTAGAGAATCACAGAGTTGGGAAGGACCATGGAGGTCTTCTAGTCCAACCCCCTGCTTAGGCAGGAAACCCTGCACCATTTCAGACAAATGTTGTCCAATCTCTTCTTAGAAAACTACCAGTGTTGGGGCATTCACAACTTCTGAAGGCAAGTTGTTCCACTGATTAATTGTCCTCACTGTCAGTACTTCTCCTTAATTCCAGGTTGTTCCTTTCCTTGGTTAATTTCCACCCATTGCTTCTTGTCCTGCCTTCAGGTGCTTTGGAGAAGAGCTTGACTCCCTCTTTTTTGTGGAAGCCCCTGAGATATTGGAACTCTACTATCATGTCACCCCTAGTCCTTCTTTTCATAAAACTAGACATACCCAGTTCCTGCAATATATATATATATTAGCCTTCAGTTCCCTAATCATCTTTGTTGCTCTTCTCTGCACTCTTTCTAGAGTCTCAACATCTTTTTTACATCATGGTGACCAAAACTGGATGCAGGATTCCAAGTGTGGCCTTACCAAGGCATTATAAAGCGCTACTAACACTTCACGTGATCTTGATTCTATCCCTCTGTTAACGCAGCCTGGGATTATCTTAGCTTTTTTGGAGCTGTAACTGCACCATATTAGAAAAAAGGGGGTGGAAACAGGAGGAGGAAAGGCAGGAAATTGTGATTGCTCCATAGTAGGAATCGAGTTGTACACTAAACCAACCTTGACAGCTTTATAATGTATGGACTTCACCTCCCAGAATTCCCCAGCTAGCATGCGTGTAACATCATTTATAGCCCCCGCAGAGCAGCTCTGACTAGGAAAACTATAAGGAAAATGCAAGACAAAAATTGTTGGCATCAGGGAATGATCCTAACGTGCGTTTCTTACCAGATTCGGAGATATCGTCCCAATAGGGAGAGTCAAATTCATATTGTGCTTTCAGAATTTGCTCAAAGAGCTTGGAGTCGTTTTCGTCGTAGAACGGAGGGTAGCCACAGAGCCTGAAAAACAAAATTAAAAATGGGTGAAGTCAGAGGGGGCAGAAATTCACTGAAGAAATCCTTAGGATTATTTTTGGTCAACAGCTCTGGAGTTGGGCAATGCAAATGTCAGCTAAAGAACAGTTTTCTGTTTTAAAAATGGGAGTTCTCCGTCTTTAAGCTACCAGTCAAGAACAGCTAAGGACATGTATGTAGTGCTCCAATATTTGATAGCGGTCTTCCATTAACAGTTGGATGGATTCCTGTAGGAGAAGAAAAGACAGGGACTGGGGGCGGCGTCAAGAGAGAACTTAACGTAGAATCATTACATGGCCACAAATGTTTCAAGTCCAGCCTATCTTGAATTCTGTTGATCCTTATCTAGCACCAATTTAGTACTGACCATTATCTGACCAGATTCTTGTGTCTAGACATGAGCAGTAAATCTTCTGAACTGGAATTTACTGAGCATAGGACAAGAAACAAAGGATGGAAACTCATCAAGGAGAGAAGCAACCTGGAACAAAGGAGAAAGTTCCTGATAGTGAGGACAATTAACCAGTGGAACAGCTGGCCTCCAGAAGTTGTGGTTGCTCCATCACTGGGGGGGTTGTCTGAAATGGTATAAAGTCACCTGTGTAATTAAGCAAGTAGTTGGACTAGATGGATGAAGCAAGGAATCATCATTTCAGAACTTGAGAGCTGAATCCATTTGTTCTATTACAAGCGTATCTTGTTCTGATAAACCCACAAAGATTTTCGTTTTGAGTTTTTCAAGCATCCAAATATACACCCAGGTATGGCATGTTCCTCCAATGTGTTAATGACACCTGTGTGTGTGTGTGTGTGTGTGTGTGTGTGTAAGGTTTGGAAGAGATTAGAAATGTAAAAAACATCTTGTTTTATGTCTATGGAGATTCTCAGCCATCTGGGCCCTGGTTGTCCCAAAGGTGCTTTTTCCAAAAAAAAAGGACAACTAGACTTCCTTGATTTTTCCTTTGAAGACATTTTGCTTCTCATCCAAGAAGCTTCTTCAGTTTCATCCTCCACTATTCGGTCAGAAGTGAAGAAGCTTCTTGGATGAGAAGAGAACCGTCTTCAAGGGAAAACAGTCCAGTTGCCTTGTGAAAAATCACCTTTGGGAATAACTCTTGTTTTGTTCTTGAAGTAGTGCAAGATAGGAAGACATGGAGAGACCTGGCTCATAGAATCGTCAAAAGTTGGACATGATTGAATGGATAACATCATCATCATCATCATCATCGGGTCTTCCATTTCATCATTCCATAGCCTGGTGCTAAACTAGAATGTCTACTCAATATGGTCTCACACATGACTTACTGGATGCTCCCAATAAAAGTTCATTCGGGAGTAGCTCTGGGATACCACTTACAGAATATAGGCGATCACTCCGATGGACCAGCAGTCAACTGCTTTGCTGTAGGGTTTCTGGGCAAGGACTTCAGGAGCTGCAGGAAGAAAAGAGGAAGGGAGAAAAATCGATTGATGAGAGAGCATTGCATCAGATTGGCCGACATCCAACCAAGAACTCAAGGCGTGCTCACTGCAGCATGCCCTCCACTCTGTCCAATTGCCAAAGTGCCAGAAATGGAGAGAACAAACAAGCTCAGAAGCCTGTCCTGTAACACCTTCCTTCCTTCCTTCCTTCCTTCCTTCCTTCCTTCCTTCCTTCCTTCCTTCCTTCCTTCCCTCCTTCCTTCCTTCCTTCCTTCCTTCCTTCCTTCCTTTCCTCCCTCCCTCCCTCCCTCCCTGGATAGTCTCCACGACTATTATACCATGTCCGTTGTTCTGGACACCTTTCTTCCTTCCCTTTCTCCTCCTCTTCCTTCTTTCTACTCATCCCCTTCCTTCCTCCCTCATTTCCTTCCTCCCTCCCTTCTCATCTCCTTCCCTTCCTTCCTTCCTAGCTGTCGTTCCTATTTCCTTCCTTCCCTTTCTCCTCCTCTTCCTTCTTTCTACTCAACCCTTTCTCCCTCATTTCCTTCCTCCTTCCCTTCTCACCTCCTTCCTTCCTAGCTGTCATTCCTATTTCCTTCCTTCCCTTTCTCCTCCTCTTCCTTCTTTCTACTTATCCCCTTCCTGCCTCCCTCATTTCCTTCCTTCCTCCCTTCTCACCTCCTTCCCTTCCTTCCTTCCTAGCTGTCGTTCCTATTTCCTTCCTTCCCTTTCTCCTCCTCTTCCTTCTTTCTACTCATCCACTTCCTTCCTCCCTCATTTCCTTCCTCCCTCCCTTCTCACCTCCTTCCCTTTCTTCCTAGCTGTCATTCCTATTTCCTCCCTCTCTCCCACCCTCCCTCTGTCATCCCTATTTCTTTCCTTCCTTCCTCCCTTCCTCCGTCCCTCCTTCTCTACTTCTATTTCCTTCCTCCCACTGCGAACCAATAGTAAAGGTAAGTGGAACCCACCCCTGGTCTGGAATCACCAGAAATGTGCAGATTTATGGGAAGCAGTGAAGCTGGTTTAAGATACAATCTTAAATTATCCTAGTTAGTTGGACTTACTTTCTTAAGTAGACCAAGTCAAGAACATTCTTCTATGTATTGTCTACACTGAATTTAGCAGTGACCCTATTTTCAAACAAGTTACAAATGCTACATCTGAGGTCTTCCGCTTGCCGAATAACTGAAATTCTACTTGTTTCATGGTTTAATAGAATAAACAATGTTTCTCCACCTTGAAGATGAATGGACTTCAACTCCCAGAATGCTTCACACTGGCTAAGGCATATTGGGAATTAAAATCCACTCATCTCTAAGTAGCTAAAGTTAAGAAACATTGAGGGTATCAGAGCAAGATAAAAACAACACTGTGAAAGGATAACAAACGACCATCTTATCTTCTGGACGTTACTATTCTCAAAATAAAACTGTTCCCAGAGATTTTAACCAGGTCATAGCCACAATAACAGAATCCATAGATTATGTTTCCACCTGAATACACGTCTGGAGTTGATCACATTCTTCACATCTTTTTTCCAGGTATGGGGTTATTTTGAAACCAAAGAAGGAATAAAATATAAAGAGGGTCCACAAGAGGGGTGAGAATGATGTGGAAGATGGAAGCTAAAAGGACCACTGCATCTCAAATGAGCATAAATGAAGAGTTGACTATTTGATATGGGGGGCAGTTGAAGAATCAGGATGGAATCAGGAACTGGAATCGGTAAATTCCAGTTCAGGAGATTTATTGTTCATGTCTATACATGCAAGAATTTGGTCAACTAATGGTCAGCACTAAACTGGTGTTAGATAAGAGTCAATAGAATCCAAGACAGACTAAACTTGAAACATTTGTGGCCATGTAATGATTCTATGTTAAGTTCTCTCTTGACGCCACCCCCAGTGCCTGCCTTTTCATCTAGAGGAAGCCATCCAACCATTAATCATGGATACGAGCCATTCTGACTGCCATCTTCCTGGCATCATCCGCACCGCTCCCTATTTGAAATGTTCCTTTATTTTTAAAGGGTGAATCATAACCGACATCGTCGTAAATCAACATCTGACAATTCAGTGGACTGTTAATAAAAAAGGAGAGTGGGGGAGGGAAGGAACTGTGCCCGTGAAAACCAGGCGCAAATCTTTAGGAAACTTGAAAAATATGTGCTTGACTCTTAATTTAGTGAGTGGTTGGAATCTGGATGATTTTTCAATAGATAGGCAGGATTTCTGGCTCTTTGCTATATGGAGGTCGAGGGTGGGAATCATGTCAAATCCCACACAGAGAGGCATGACATAATCTTAACAGCCAGATTTCTCTGATTTCAGAGCTGAAGGGAAGGTTGACTATTTATTCCATGCAGATAGATTCTATATATTGCTTCCTACTGCCCCTGAGCATCAGGTCCTGGATATTTTCATAAAACTAAAGTACATCTAAAGTACAAAGGTCCATGCGGTCAATTTTGAGTAGAGAATTTGAACACCATAGACCAGCATTTTTCAATTCTGGCAACGTTAAACTGGGTGGACTTCAGCTCCGGCACAGGTACAGTATATGGGGTACCTTGCTCAATAGTAGTAACTGTGAGAGGGATCTTGGAGTCCTAGTGGACGGCCATTTAAATAGGAGCCAGCAATGTGCAGCAGCTGCCAAAAAAGCCAACACAGTTCTGGGCTGCATAAACAGAGGGATAGAATCAAGATCACATGAAATGTTAATACCACTTTATAAAGACTTGGTAAGGCCACACTTGGAATACTGCACCCAGTTTTGGTTGCCATGATGTAAAAAAAGATGTAGAGACACTAGAAAGAGTGCAGAGAAGAGCAACCTGGATGATTAGAGGACTGGAGGCTAAAACATATGAAGAACGATTGTAGGAACTGGGCATGTCTGGTTTAATGAAAAGAAGGACTAGGGGAGACATGATAGCAGTGTTCCAGTATCTCAGGGTGTCACTGCGTTTTTATATTTACCAGCAGAGCTAATATTTCTGGACTATCAGACTGACCGTAGTCATACTCCTTATCAGCACCTACAGCACCTACTACGCATGTCATTGCATTCTTTTGTACTTCTTCTAGAAACTTTCCTTTGTTCTCCAGCCAGCTAAGGTCAGGCTGGAGATTCTTTGCCAACATGTAATCTGTTTTAGATAGTGAGATGTTTTTATTTTCTTACAATAAATATGAGTTTGATTAGAAGATGTTTCTTCGGTTTTATTGGTCAAAGTATGCAACAGGATAAAAGCCACGATCCAAGTCAAAATGAGGGCAATTACCCCACGCAAGGTAACGGGGCTGATTGCCGCTCTGACACAGGGGTTGCCCCAAAGAAGAGGAAGTCAAGCTATTCTCCAAAGCACCTGTCCTGAGGGTAGGACAAGAAGCAATGTGTGGAAGCTAATCAAGGAGAGAAGCAATTTAGGACTAAGGAGAAATTTCCTGACAGTTAGAACAATTAATAAGAGGAACAACTTGCCTGCAGAAGTTGTGAATGCTCCAACACTGGACGTTTTTAAGAAGATGTTGGATAACCATTCTTCTGAAGTGGGGTAGGGTTTCCTGCCTAAGCATGAGGTTGGATTAGAAGACCTCCAAGGTCACTTCCAACTCTCTGATTCTATTTCTATTTCCTTGAGATATTTCTCAAGATTGGACGTACGTCAACTCCTTATGATGTTTCTGAACCTTGGCAACTTTGAAATGGGTGGACTTCACTCCTAGAGATGTTTCTCAACATTGACAATTATAAGATGGGTGGAAATCAACTCCTTACCATATTTCTCAACCTTCACATTTTTAAGATGTGTAGACTTCAACTCCTTAAGATGTTTCTCAATCTTGGCGACTTTAAGACGAATAGACTTTGATGTCAACTTGCAAAGCTTTCGTAAAGTTCACATTCCATTCCTAGGATTCTCCAGTCAGCATTTCTGGGGAATTCTGAGAGTTGAAGTCCACAAATCTTAAAGTTGTCAAAGTTGAAAAACCACTGCCCTAAACTAACATCTGGAACCCATCTCTATGGAATAAGATGAATCTGGTCATGTAGAATCTACATCCTAGTGATCGGTGTAATAATACCAGATAGGCTATACACTGGGTGAAAGTAGAATAATCTCATCTCCTTCCAGGTGGAAATCCTTTGTTCCTACGTTTTTGATGCTAAATCAGGAAAAAGACCTTAGAAAGCTTGGAAAATAGATCTTTTAGAAGAAAATTGGGGAGAAACTTGTCCCTGAATGGAACTTTGAATTTGACATATAATTTGAAAATGGTTGGCTTAAGCAGGCCTCCTTCAGCTTTCCATAAGCACATCTGCCTAACAATAATATTAAACAGTTTTGGAAGTGTTTGGATTGGCTCAGTATTTTCTACATTTCTTGCTTACCAAAAGTACTAAATTTAAAAAAAAATTGTTGGAGGAAATGAACAGGCAAGAGGGGGAAAAAATGAGCTATTTTTGCTACAAGATCACATTCTATCTTAACTCAGAAAAGGGACTCTACAGTAGTGGTCAAAATTGTGGAAACCTTTTGGGAAAAGTGTATTTTTGAGGTTTGATGGCTAATAATACCACTTTTTTTTGGACTTTCAAGATAATCCTATTCCACTGCTGGAATGGCCTGGGAATAGCCCAGACCTTCACCCAATTGAAAATCTAGGGAGCCAACTAAAGAAACTGGTTAGTCAGAAGCGACTCAGCAATAAAACCCAGTTAATAGAAGCCATCATTCAATCTTGGTTTCACATGAAAACAGTTGCAGAACTCAAAGGCTTGGTTCACTCCATGGGAAGATGTTGTAAGGCTGTCATTCATGCTAAAGGTGACCCAGCGAAGTATTAACTGACATGGGGATCATTTTTGTACATCTCATTTGTTTCTCCGTGTTCCACTTTTCTTCTTTCTACTGTAACTGTTATTCTAACAGCAAATCCCTTCTAAAAGTTATTGCATTACATTCTTGATCCAATTATCTTTCCATTGATATATAATTTTATGGCAATGCTCCCTCCCAAAAAGTGGTGTTCTTAGCTAGTTTTATAAAATATACTTTCCCCAAAAGGTTTCCACAATTTTGGCCATTTTAGAAAATACACTTTCCACAAGGTTTCCACAATTTTGGCCACAACTGTATGTATTCTTCTGACCCGTTTTTATATAATAAGAAAGACAGTAATTTATGCAAGGGCCATGCTCAGCAAGAAACATCCCCGAATAAAATTGAGATAAATGATGTGAGTGAATGTTGGGGGGGGGGGGGAAGCAAATTGTTTGATTTCTGTCTTCAGTGACCAGAGTGAAGATTCAGCCCTGGCTGGCAAGAGGAAATTAAAACCGCGGCACAGGTTATCTTAGATGCTGCTTATTATACCATGCAGTTGCCCTCCCCTTTTTTTAAAAAAATGATGAATTTCTTTGTCAGCAGTATTTTGGCAAGAAAGAAATGTGGTGAAATTGCCTGTCAAAACGAAAGGGCGAATATCCTGCAGGGAAGAAAATCAAAAGGTATCGAAGGTCCCGCAAGGTTCTGCTGAAATACGAATGACTGGCATCCCTCTATACTTCGGGGGTAGGATTGGATCACATCCGAGAACAGGGCGGCTGAATGCCAGATTAATGAAAGCTTAGCTGCAAATGTCAAAAAATGTTGAATGCATCCATCAAAGGTGCAATTTGATGGAAAGACCATCGGAAGGTGTTTTATGTCAGCTAGGCGATGACGTTTTTAAAAAGTCCCCAAAACTATAAAACCCGTTAATGGAATTTAAAAAGGCAAGACTTTTAAAAGGTTCTGTGCGACTTTGTCAGCTCAAATAAATAAATAAATAAATGATTCTGGCAAACGAAAATGAATAATAACCTTACGCAGTGGTGGGATTCAAGTAATTTAACAACCGGTTCTCTGCCTTAATGATTTCTTCCAACAACCAGTTTGCCAAACTGCTCAGAAAGTTAACAACCGGTTCTCCCGAAGTGGTGCGAACCGGCTGAATCTCACCACTGAATTTAAGTGGAGGATAATCTTCTGAACTGTGCTGGAGAAGACTCCTGCAAGTCCCTTGGACTGCGAGGCCATCCAACTGGTCAGTCCTAGAGGAGATCAACCCTGATTGCTCTTTAGAAGGCCAGATCCTGAAGAGGAAACTCAAAAGACTTTGGCCACCTAATGAAAAGGAAGGACTCACTGGAGAAGAGCCTGAGAAAGATGGAGGGCAAAAAAAGAAGGGGACGGCAGAGAGAGTGGCTGGATGGAGTCACTGAAGCAGTCGGCGTGAGCTTAAATGGACTCCAGGGGATGGTATAGGACAGGAAGGCCTGGAGGAACGTGGTCCATGGGGTCGCGATGAGTCAGACACAACTTCGCAACTAACAACAACAATCTTCTGAATTACAGGTAGTCCTTGGCTTATAACACTTCATTTAGTGATTGTTCAAAGTTAAAACGGCACTGAGAAATGGGACTTACGACTGTTTTTCAAAGTTACAACCTTTGGAGCATTCTCACGATCACGTGTTCCAGACAAGTGGCAACTGATTCATATTTATGACCGTTGCTATGTCCCGATTATGTCACGTGATCCCCTTTTATGGCCATCCAACCGGCAAAGCCCATGGGGGGAAGCCGGATTCGCTTAACAACCAGGTTACCAATTTATTAACCGCAACAATCGACTTAACAACTGTGGCCAGCAAGGTTGTAAAATGGGACAAAATTCACTTAACTGTTAGAAGTTAGAACTTTATTGCCACTTTGACTGTAGACTAATCGGCATACTTTAAAATGAAATTTCGTGGCACAGAGCTCTCAAAGGGTCACCCACTTCCAATATGTACTACATAAACACGACAAAATAAATGAATACAAAATTATGCGTACACCCACAGATATTATATGACACAGAGAAACAGACGTCTCACTTAGTAACGTAAACTTTGGGCTCCATCGTGGTCACAAGTTAAGGAGTAGCTGTAGTTCCTTCTCCTGAAATGGCCTTTGTATTGGAGAATATAAACTGAATTTTAAAACGATTCCGTACACCGGTTTAATTTAAGCAGCTATATTGTTTAATTCTGCAGCCAAAGTACCTTACTTGTCAGTCGTCGTCATCATCGTTTAATGACCCCCATAATCTCTTGCAGGGTAGAGTCTGAACGGAGCTGAGTGTTTTACTGGCCGGATGCCCTTCCTGACGCCAATGCAGAGTTTCGTTCAGCAGATATTTTCTCATTGTGCCCAGAGAGAGAAAAATCTGCCTCTACATAGGATCGAACTCACAGCCTCCTGATTGTGAGGTGAGAATTCCATCTCTAGGCCACCGCACCACTCCTTTGTACCTTATATGTCAGCGTGCCATTTAATATTTATTCACTACATTTATTTTTTTTTTAAAAAATATACACTCTCATGAGTCTTCACCAACTGCAATTTAATTTGTCTCTGCGAGGTACATAAATAGAAAACCTTAACTTTTACTCTAATGGTCAATTAATCAAAGTGTTCCTTGACCAGTCGGATGCCAAGTTACACTTGGGAAAACAAAACTAAAAAAAAATATCTTTTTTTTTTACGCCTGGATTTTAGAGAAGTGAGGAGTTTTGCCGTCTTCGTTTCCAACACAAGGGTTTAAATTTAGCTGCTTTTTACAACCGGGAAGACATGCTTTCTCTCCGTGAAAAGGACAGTGAAATTATATGCCTGGGAAAAATTAAGTAAATGCTGATTAATTGGACGGTATCCCTGGGACTCGGAAGGTCTGCGTGGAGGAAGAAACAGCGAGAGAAATAATCAAGGATTTCGTTATGGGTATCATAGCAATGGAAGATCTAGCCGAGGGCATAATCTAAGAAGGCTAATATCATTTTCAAGTCCCTGTCCCACGTTGCCTGGGTAACAAGCCACAGAAGGATGCAGAAGAGCTGGCAGCCACTGGAAATTAAACGAAACATAAGCCACGTTTCAACCGCTGAATAAAGTTATTGACAGCGGAGTCTACAGATCCCCAAAGCGGATGATGAGTGAAGACTCTGGAGCCGCATGTGGCTCTTTCACCCCTCTGCTGTGGCTCCCTGTCACTCAAAATATGCGTCACAACTGCCAGCATGCAATTTATTGAGCTTTTCAACCTCCAGTAGGCCAACCACGGATAAATCCAGGAAAAGAAAAGTTTCAGAAGAAACCCTAGTTTCTGAAAATTCTAAAAAGTTGAGACTCTGGAAAGAGTGCAGAGAAGAGCAACCAAGAGGATTAGGGGACTGGAGGCTAAAACATATGAAGAACGGTTGCAGGAATTGGATGCGGTGGCTCAGTGGCTAAGATGCTGAGCTTGTCGATCGAAAGGTCGGCCGTTCAGCGGTTCGAATCCCTAGCGCCACGTAACGGGGTGACTTGTCCCAGCTTCTGCCAACCTAGCAGTTCAAAAGCCTGTAAAAAATGCAAGTAGAAAAACAGGGACCCCCTTTGGTGGGAAGGGAACAGCGTTCTGTGCACCTTTGGCGTTGAGTCATGCCGGCCACATGACCACGGAGACGTCTTCGGACAGTGCTGGCTCTTCGGCTTTGAAACGGAGATGAGCACCGCCCCCTAGAGTCGGGAACGACTAGCACATACGTGCAAGGGGAACCTTTACCTTTTAGTCTGATGGAAAGAAGGGCCAGGGGAGACATGATAGCAATTTTTTAATATTTGAGGGGCCTCCTCAAAGAAGAGGGGGTCCACCTATTTTCCAAAGCACCTGAGGGCAGGACAAGAAGCAATGAATCGAGACTAATCAAGGAGAGAAGCAACTTAGAACTAAGGAGAAATTTCCTAATAGAACGATTAGTCAGTGGAGTGACATCCCTTCAGAAGCTATGGATGCTCCGTCACTGGAGGTTTTCAAGACGAGATTGAACAACCATTTGTTGGCAACGGTAGAGGGTCTCCGGTTTGAGGGTTGGACTAGAAGACCTCCAAGGTCCCTTCCAACTCTGCTACTCTGTTATCTGGATTTTAAGGGCAGCTGGTAAATCTTTTCTTTTTTTATGGTTCTAAAGTATGACTCTGGGTAAAAAAAGAAAATCAGCATCTTCAATTTCTCAGCTTTTTTTTTTCTTCATTGTTGTTGTTCTCTTAAAGTGGCTGACTAAGCATATTTCTTTGGCCGGGCCATCAGTGCCCAGAATAACAATGAAACTCTGGTTTCCAGACCTTTTAAAAGCTTATCTAAATGTAAATGCTGATGTCAAAGGGTGGGGGGGGGGGGGAGAGGAAAGTGAGCAGCCTAGATGAGAAGACTGCATTCGGCTATTTATACTCAGCTTTAGATTCTGCAGCTTGTGAGGACTTGAGGATTCATGAAAATGTTGGATTTGTTGAAGAAATGATAAGCCGGCTGGAGGTTAAAACATACAAAGAACTATTGCAGGAACTGGGTATGTCTAGTTTCATGAAGAGAAGGACTAGGGGAGACAGGATAGTAGTGTTGCAATATCTCAGGGGCTGCCCCAAAGAAGAGGGAGTCAAGCTATTCTCCAAGCATCTCAGGGTAGGACAAGAAGCAATGGATGGAAACTAATCAAGGAGAGAAGCAACTTAGAATTAAGAGAAATTTCCTGACAGTTAAAACAATTGATCAGTGGAAGGACTTGACTTCAGAAGTTGTGAATCTCCAACACTGGAAGTTTTTAAGAAGAGATTGGACAACCATTTGTCTGAAGGGGTGTAGGGTTTCCTGCCTAAGCAGGGGGTTGGACTAGAAGACCTCCAAGGTCCCTTCCAACTCTTATGTTATTCTGTGTTCTATGGTTACCACAAACCCAAGCCATTCTTATTTCCTAATTAGGTTCCTTTATTATGGGATGTTTATTCATCCTTTCCAAAGCAGAAATAAGTATCCTAAATTATATACATTCAAAGTTTCTCCAAGGGAGGAGGATGTGTTTTTTGATCCAATTTGAGATGAACCATCCATTTCTTCAAAACCAAACAACATTGACAAAGGTAGAATTCCCCTCAAGACAATCTCTGGAGGTTTTGTGGGAAATGGGTTTTGTCTAACTCTTCGATTTGCTTCCTAGAAGCAGGAGCTTCTAGGATCTTCTGGGAACTTTGGAAGATAGTTGAGATGATGCTTTTGTTAGTGACGTGGGGTGTTTCTAACATCCAAATGTAGATCATCAGACCTAAAAGATAAAGCTTCCTTCAAACTGATTTCAATCTTCTGGTGATTGCATGATCCTCTGTGTACCTTCTCCTTTTCTCCTCCTTCTCCTCCCCTCCTCCTTTTCTTCCTCCTCCTCCCCTCCTCCTCCTCCATCCCCACCACTTTTTTCTCCTCCTCCCCTCCTTCTCTTCCTCCTCCTCTCCCTCCTCTTCCCCTCCTCCTCCTCTTCCTCTTCCTCCCCCCTCTTCCTCCCTCCTCCTCCTCCTCCACCCCCTTCTTTCTCCTCCTCCTCCTCCTTTCTTTCTCCTTCTCTTTCTCCTCTTTTCCTTCTCCTCCTTCTCCTCTTTCCCCCCTATCTTCCTAATTTAGCCGGAAATTCTTGGTTGGTTTCTTTTTGGTGGTCTCCAAACTCAAACTCCTAACAAGATTTAACTCTGCTTAAGGCAGAGAAGATTGCTCATGGTCTGTCATGTAAAGTAACCAAAAGATAAAGTCCATTGACCAAACAGGCATTGTTACCAGAACAAAGGAGTCCTCTAAGAAGAGAATTCATTTCAATAGGCATCCTAAGAGTTCATGAAGTAGAAAGACAAAAATGAGGATTTAGGCTTAAATAGAGGAAAAACATTTTTGGTTTTTGTGAATGTAGGATGGATGGATGTCTACCTGTGTGAAGACTGGGATTATTTTCCGGGCAGTTTTCCAAAACCACCAACATATCCATCCATCTCAGACATGGAAAAAAAAAAACCTTTGAGCCCAAAGATAGTTTGACAAGAGGCCTTTCATAATCAATTTACTGCAAGAAAGACTAAGCGGGATTCTCAATAAACCTGTCTCGTATTTCATAGCTCGTAGTGCGTCCTTTGGACATGGGAACACAAAGAGAGTAACCTGGTCTTTTATAATTAATTAAAAAGTGAGATATGATAGGAGGGGACTCTGTAGGGGTAACCTACCTGGCTTTGCTAAAATAGCACGGATGAGGAATCGGCCCCAACTTAAAAGGACATATCCATCCATTTTAATCAGCCTCGAATGATGGCCTTTGCATGTCCTTGTCAATTTTGAACTGTGAATTTTACAATTTTTCTTGCAACAGTTGGTAAATGAATCACTGCAGTTGGTAACCTGGTTGTTAAGCGAATCAGGCTTCTCCCTTGACTTGGCCGGTCAGACTGTCGCAAAACGGGACACTGCAACGGTCGTAAACACGAGTCAGTTGCCAAGCTGGTCTTGAATTTTGATCATGCAACCATGGGGTCATAAATATGAAAAACCATCATAAGTCACTTTTTTCCAGTGCTGTAGTAACTTCCACGTTCACTAAATGAATTGTAGTAAGTCGAAGACCATCTTAAATTATTAAGATGGTCTTCTAATTATTAAAAGGCCCAAGCTTTCGTTTAACTCATCGGATGCACGGATAGGTCTTTCTGAAATCAGACTAGTAGACTATTTTGTAAGTCTTGCACACTTGGAATATTGGGGGCACTTACCGACGTATCCTGGGGTACCACAGGCGGTGGACATGACATCCCCTTTCCCCTCCATTTTGGACAATCCGAAATCACTGATCATGATTTTAGAGTCTTCATCCTGGCTGTAGTATAATAGATTTTCAGGCTGTAGGGAACAGTACGAAGATAAAAAAAATGATATGATGATAGAAGAATACAGTTTTTGAGTCAAATAAGACGTATTTCTAGTTTTCCAGGGCTTTTTTCCCAACGAAAAAATATGTTTAAAATCTTGGCTTGCTGGCCTGCAGCAGTGAAGAGGAAGTCACTGATTTACCTTAATAAGAAACAAAATGGAGTTAAAGAGGAATGCGTCTTGAAGAAACGTGCCAGAGAGAGTTTCTTAGCAGTTGCAACTGATTAAACAATGCTTAGTGAAAATAATTTTCAAGTACCTTAATAAAGAGGAAATCATGCCCTGCTCTTTGCCAGGCTGAGATGACTTCTGTGTGTAGGCTTCAACAATAAAACAGCTAATTGGACTCTGCTAATGAAACTAATAAATGCAGCTAATAAAACAATAAAACAGAACATAGAATAATAGAATTGGAAGGGACCTTGGAGGTCTTCTAATCCAACCCCCTGCTTAGGCAGGAAACCCTACACCACTTTAGACAAATGGTTATCCAATCTCTTCTTAAAAAATTCCAGTGTTGGAGCATTCACAACTTCTGGTGGCAAGTTGTTCCACTGATTCATTGTTCTCACTGTCAGGAAATTTCTCCTTAGTTCTAAGTTGCTTCTCTCCTTGATTAGTTTCCACCCATTCCTTCTTGTCCTGCCTTCAGGGGCTTTGGAGAACAGCTTGACTCCCTCTTCTTTGGGGCAGCCCCTGAAATACTGGAAGACTGAACTCTGAAGTGTGAATCTGGATGTTTGCGCCCGAAATTAATCATCTTAGGCTCACGGTTTGCGCAGGGGTGAAACTACATAAATGGTATTCATGGGGACATTGCTCTCCTGTGCCATCACAGGGATTCTAGACTAAATCCTTGTTTGACTCCTTCCCCCGGCTCAGCTAGTCTCTTTCCTACACTCCTCCTCCAATTAAAAATAAAATAAAATAAGGGAATTAGGCTTGAAAAGGAATATTGAGGAGAAACATGAGAAGAACAGGTTGGGTCGCGTCCCTTGTGAGTGAGCCAGACATGACAATGATGAGGTAAAAGGATGATATAAATTGAGTCCGTATTCAACTACAGCTTGCCTAAAATATTAAAACTGGGTAAGGAAAACGAGCATATTTGGAGGGAGGTGCCTCTCTCTTCTGGTAATATTATTGAAATAAGTCAAAGATTTTTAGGCAATTGCTAAAGGATTATATTAAGTAGGAATCTGCCAATTTGTTGATCCAGGACATACTGTTCTGGATCATAGAGACATCTTTCAAAGCTTTCCATGCCCAGAATACCTCAAACTCTTTGTGGTTTTGGCAAATTCACTTCCATCAATTGGCTAAATGGCCTCAGACCTAAATTTTACGGTCCAGAGGAAAACAGAAAAAATTCAGAATTTCCCCAGGGTGCTCTGCTTCCAGGCTGATGAATTCTATAGATCTCTCAAATAAATGCAAATTCTGTTCCAGAGTGATAAAATCAGCCTTTGAAATATGCACTTATTAATTCATCGACATCTAATAAATACTTCCCTTAAGGCAGGCACTTCTGTTATGGCAGTTTTCAAATCAATCAATTCCTATTTGTGATTAAAGAAAAGAAGGTAATCAGGTGCATTGTTACATTGGCTAGGAAGTGAGCAATTTTGCTGATTTGAATTCAATGGACAAACATATTTAAATGTGTGTGTGAGAGAGAGGGACACAGGGACGGAAGGAGGAAGGAAAAAGAGACAGGAGGGAGAAGGAGAGAGGGAAATGGAAGGAGGGAGGGAGGGAGGGAGAGACAGGAGAGAGAAAGGAGACAGAGAGAAGGAAGGAGGGATGGAGAGAGAGACTGGAGGGAGAGAGAGACAGATGGAAGGAGGGAAGGAGGGAAGGAGAGACAGGAGGGAGAAGGAAAGAGAGATGGAAGGAGGGAGAGAGGAGGAGACAGGAGAGAGAGAGAGAGACAGAGAAAAGGAAGGAGGGAGGGAGAGACAGGAGAGAGGGGGAAGGAGAGAGGGATGGAAGAAGTTAGGGAGAGAGAGAGAGAGAGAGAGAGAGAGAGAGAGAGAGAGAGAGAGAGAGAGAGAGAGAGAGATTTTCAGTAACATTGGACAAAGGCTTGTGAAGATGTTTGTACAAATTCCTATCATAATTTAATGTATTCCTTTTACAAATGCATGTTCCAGGCAGGGAATTCCAGGAAATGGCAAGGACCAGATTGGATGATTTAGTATCGCTGCATTCCTTGGTCCCCAAGGCAAGCTGATGTGAGGAGTTATACCACCATTTAAGGCAACAAAACACTGTATTATGGGGCGGGGGGGGGGAGTGGGGCTTTGTTTAATATTCACGTGGGACATGAACTTTAAAGAGATTCATACAATTGTTATTTCTGTGATTGCAATTATTTTATTTGTGTCTGTCTGTCTGTCTGTCTTGTGTGTGTTGCATTTTTATTAGCTCTGCACCTGTCCTTGGGGAAAAAGTTGCTTTGCAATGCAGGAGGGTGCTTGTGAACACATCTTTTCTCATGATTAAATTAGAAATGGTTTAATCTGATGGCTGTTAAAGCAGCCGCATCTTCTCCCAGGCGCCCACACTGATGGGAAAGTTACTCCGGGTTCTCTCATGTATGCACCTGGATAGCCACAATATTTGGAGAGAGACCGCCAAAATCAACTTCAAAAGCAGCCATGTGTAAAAGACGTGGCTGCTTTAAAGGTATCAAAATATCACCACATAAAAAAAAAAAGAAGATGTTTAGACTTTGGAAAGAGTGCAGAGAAGAGCAACAAAGCTGATTAGAGGATTGGACGCTAAAATATATGAAGAAGGGTTGCAGGAACTGGGTATGTCTAGTTTGATGAAAAGAAGGACTAGGGGAGACATGATAGCAGTCTTCCAATATCTCAGGGGCTGCCACAAAGAAGAGGGGGTCAAGCTATTCTCCAAAGCACCAGAAGGCAGAACAACTATGGATGGAAACTAATCAAGGAGACAAGCAACTTAAAATTAAGGAGAAATTTCCTGACAGTGAGAACAATTAACCAGTGGAGCAGCTGGCCTCCAGAAGTTGTGAAGGCTCCAACATTGGAAGTTTTCAAGAAAAGATTGGACAACCATTTGTCTGAAATATTACAGGGTTTCCTGCCTAAGCAGGGAGTTAGACTAGAAGACCTCCAAGGTCCCTTCCAACTCTGTCATACTGTTAAATTATGGAATTTCTCCTTTGAGGTGCACTGCTGTGCTTCCCCTACTTCTTATCATTCCTATGAGAAAACTGATATGTTTGAGTTGGTTTTTCTCCTCTGCTTAGTTTGCCCTGTCTGAGGAACATCTACCAAATTCTGACGTTTATCGGAATTATTTTCATTAATTCCAAGACATATATAAACTAATCCCCTTCCACAGCTCTTTTTTTAAAACTCAGCTTTCATATTCTCCTCTGGCATGTATGGCTAATAAGATTAATTTGTTGAAAAAAAAAAAAAAGTGGGGAGTGTCAAGGTATTCCTTCCACCGAAGTGGAACAGGATCCGCAGCTTAGCTGCCCGTTGACAGAGTTATTTGAGCCTGTTTCTTCTGCCTAAAAGGATAATTCTTATATAAGCAATTTCCTGCAAATCCTGTTGTTTCAGCAGAAGATTGACTTAGCAAAAGGTGAGGCGTCTAAGCCTCCTATGTTGGCTTTACACTTCAACGACTGACTTAGCAAAAGCGCCAAGCAATTAATGACCTAGCTGACTGGACAAGTCATCATTTATCCACTAATTTATCCACGATTATCTTTCACCCTCAAAAAACAAAGATATAAAAGGGAGTTTAAAAAGTCTTGTTTTCACACCAAGGCTCCAAACTTTGACAACCACAGTTGCATGTAAGTTACTATAAGAGGGTAAGATGTTAGAAAGATGTTAGAAATTCTGTTTATATATAGCACCACAGAGCAAACAAAGAGTACAATCACCATGTGCTTTACTGCTCAACTGTTTAACTGTAACAGGAAACACTACTGAAGTATATACCATAGATCCAAATTTGTAAACACTGCCATCTACTGGCTGAATACTGCTGTAGTTGTTGCATAGAAATATGCTCCAACAATGAATTCCAACAAAAGATTATTACGTTTTCCTAAAACCATCGAAGTGAAGACTATAAAGCTATTTACAGTAGCTTGCGTAGAGAAACTATTACAAATATTGATTGACTGATTTGATTTGATGCATGGTTCTGCAACTTTCTCCACCTATGCTGGATGAGATTTTTGAGGTTTGTAATCCCAATCTCTAGTGGTTATTTTCTAGATTGGAGAAGGCTCCAATCTAGAATGTAACATCTATCTTGTTTGGGTGTGTGCCTTTGAATGTGTATTGACTTCTGGCAACTGCCTGGACTAATCCTTGCTGTTTTCTTGGAAAGATTTCAGAAGTGGTTTGCCATTGCTTGCTTCTTAGGGCTGCGACAAAGCGACTGGCCCAAAGTCAGCCAGTCGGCTCTGTGACTAAGGTGGGGCTAGACCTCACAGTCTCCTGGTTACTAGCTGGATGCCTTAACCGCTACACCAAACTGGCTCTGAGATATAGCAATGAAGGAGTATAACTGTAGCTCAGGGTTGCAATGAGAGGTCCTTGGTGCTCTCTGCTTTCTTGCAGACATTTCATTACCCAACTAACACTGATGATGTTAGCTAGTTTGGTAATGAAACGTCTTCAAAAAAGCTCAGAAAGTAGCAAGGACCCCTCTGAGATATATCTATTGAGCAATTAAATTTTAAATACCTTGAGATCTCTGTGAACAATGCCCATCCGGTGAAGATAATAGACAGCATCCAAGACTTGTCGAATCAGAGTGCTGGCATCCTTTTCAGTATAAAATCCTTTCTCTACGATGCGGTCAAATAGCTCACCTCCAGATACCCTGAAAAACATCACCACGTACAACAACATTATCAAACTTCTTCATTAGATGACCAGTTAGAACCCCAAAGCAGCCAGATTTAAAGGAATCAAGTTTCTGTATCTTTCTCGTTTTGAGTGCATGCCACGGAATTAAAACACACAATTCGCCTTAGTGGACAACCACTTAAATAGGAGCCAGCCGTGTGCAGCAGCTGCCAAAAAAGCCAAGTTCTAGGGTGCATAAACAGAGGGATAGAATTAAGATCACGTGAAGTGTTAATACCACTTTATAATGCCTCGGTAAGACCACACTTGGAATCCGGCATCCAGTTTTGTCAACATGATGTAAAAAAGATGTTGAGACTCTAGAAAGAGTGCAGAGAAGAACAACAAAGATGATTTGGGGACTGGAGGCTAAAACAAATGAAGAGTTGCAGGATCTGGGTATGTCTAAGTTTGATGAAGAGAAGGACTAGGGGTGACATGATAGCACTGTTCCAATATCTCAGGGGCTGCCACAAAAAAGAGGGAGTCAATCTATTCTCCAAAGCACCCAAGGACAGGACAAGAAGCAACAGATGGAAACTGATCAAGGAGAGAAACAACCTAGAACCAAGGATAAATTTCCTGATAGTGAGAACAATTAATCAGTGGAACAACTTGCCTCCAGAAGTTGTGAATGCTCCAACACTGGAAGTTTTTATTCTGATTGAATAGCTTTAGCTGTTGGACAAATGGCGCCACATTTGACTCTGGAATATTTTGGTATACAGAGGAGTTCACAGTCAACTCAATGAATATTGTGAGCAGTTACTCCTTGGTGGCCAAAGATTGCCAAAGGGACCATAACAAGAAGACGTCACGTTACTCAATCGGTGTAACATGCATCCCATCCCATTGGTCTGTCAGAAATAATTGTACTAAGGATTTACACAAATAACATACTAAGGATTTACACAACTGTCTCCAAGAGACTACAGGGAACAAGGGACCTTACACTCACCTTATGAGGCTATAAAACTGCCAGGGGAAGAAATTTAACGGATGATACAATGCTCCCCCTTATTTCAAAAAGGAAATGGATATTAAATCCACTTAATATCCATCGTTCATTGCATAAATCTTCTGCAAGCTATGCGGCTTGGCGTATGGAAATGACACGCTGAAACTTGCCATTAGAAAAAAAAATCGTTATAGGATAATAATACATTACCAAGCATCCCCCAAAAACTCTTTGCTTGTCACTCTATAGACAGGAACAAATTCCTACTGCAAACTATGGGAGCCAACGTGGCAGTGAGTCAAAATTCAAGCCAAGAAATCGTCAGAAGGAAAATAAATCTTAGCTTAAAAAAAAAAAAAATCTCTAGATGATTTGGGGTGGATGGCCTGCTGACGTTTAACGGCCAAATGTTTTAAAAGGAAGAAGATCAACATTAGCTTCCTTTTGCTTGACGGATAATACGCCGTTGAAGTTTAGAGAAGTTTAGACTTAAACCAGGGGCGAGCTTCCAAAATTTTAGCAAGGGGTTCTCTGGTTGTTGGGTGGATGTGGCCATGGTGGGTGTGGCCTAGTTGGCCTCCTGTACTGTGGTGGGGGGCGTTTTTGTCCTCCCCGGGCTCCGGAGGCTTTCAATGAGCCTCTGGGAGGGCGAAAACGGCCTCCCCAGGCTCCAGAAGCCCTCTGGAGGCCGGAAACGGGCCAATTTCTGGCTGCCACCACAATGACTGACATGGATTTAGAAGGACCCTGAGAAATACATAATTCAGTAATCTGAATGCTGATTCATATAATACAGAATAACAAGAGTCGGAAGGGACCTTGGAGATCTTCTAGTCCAACCCCTTGTTCAAGCAGGAAACTCTATACCATTTCAGACAATTGACTGTCCAGTCTTTTCTTAAAAGCCTCCAGTGATGGAGCGCCCACGATTTTTTAATCGTGGTTAATTGTCTTCACTTGTTTAAATGTCACTTATTTAAAAGTTTCTCCTTAGTTCCAGGTTGCTTGTCTCCTTGATTCGTTTCCATCCTGTGTTTCTTCTCCTGCTTTCTGGTCCTTTAGAAAATAAGTTGACCCCTCTTCTTTGGGGCAACCCCTCAAATATCGGAATATTGCTATCCTGTCACCCCTAGTCCTTCTTTTCCTTAAACTAGAACAGGCATCAGCAACCTGTGGCTCTGGGGCCGCATGTGGCTCTTTCATCCCTCTGCTGTGGCTCCCTGTTGCCGATTGGCTCCACAATTTATAGAGTTTTTGGTTAGGACAGTAGAGGAAAAAGGATGCCGCGCTAGGAGGAGACTCTATGGTGGGGGAACCGGGCTTCTGGTCAGCTCCAGAATCGGAATGTGGGGCTTCCGCTTAGGACCTTTGTGGCTCTTTGAATGTTTAAGGTGGCCGACCCCTGAACAAGACATACCTAATTTCAGCAAAAACTCACCGGTGTTAATTTCCCACCCGTTGCGAAACTGACCCAAAGAATTTAAAACTGTTTCAAACTGTTTTAAATGGTTAGCCTGCCCTCTCTATATACCCTTTCAATCTCCATTCTTGCGGCTGCATTTTTTCCACGGACAAGAAGTGACTAGGGGTCAAAATGGAACGCAAAAGCAACCACAGCCCGTTTCCGTCCTTTAAATATTTGCACTCCCTTTCAAAGCAAATCTGTCGTTCATTGGCCTTGGAAATACTTTGAAGGGAAAAAAAATGACTGGGGTCATTTTCTCTGCTTGATTTGACTAGTGGTGGGATTCAGCTGCTTCGGGCCGGTTTAGTAGTTAAATTGCTGGCTGCAGGGAGGCCCAAAATGGGGCGCGCAGGGGGGCAGCATAACCCCGTCTTCCCCATGGCCCGTTTTTGCTCCCAAGGGGGTGCAGGAGGCCGAGTGCTGTCTGTCACACACCCTGGCCACGCCCACCATGGACACACCCTCCCAGCCCGTCATTAGGGCAGAGAACCGGGTGTTAAATTATTTGAATCCTACCACTGGATACGACCATTCGGCACAATTCATTTATGTCCATAAACTATCATGAGACAAAAAGTGGATTTTTTTTGTAGTAATATGGTGGAAAGCTGGCCAATACATTTTTTTTAATTAGATTTATATGCCGCCCTTCTCCAGAGACTCAGGGCGGCTTACAATGCATTAAGCAATAGCCTTCATACTTTTGTATATTTATACAAAGTCAGCTTATTGCCCCCACAAACTGGGTCCTCAATTTACCCACCTTAGAAAGGATGGAAGGCTGAGTCAACCTTGAGCCCGGTGAGATTCAAACTTGCAGTAATTTCAGACAGCTGGTGTTAATCACAATGCTTTTAGTCTGCTGAGCTATACCAGGCTCATTTCATAGTTACTTCCCCCTTCGCCCTTCTGTTCAAAAAATAAGGGAAAACAAAGCTGCTTCTATATTCTGCTAAGGGGAAAAGCTTCACCGCGTTTTCAAATTCAAAGCAATTTTAAAAACTCCTTTTTTTTTAGGGCACTTGAGAACAAACGGGAGCCCAGGAAACATCCGAGCTCTTTTTCTGTGGAAGGGAGGCCCCTGCTGTAGACACTGACTGGCTGTACAGTTTTCAAAGTTGACCTACAACGAAGACATTTTTGTCGTAACCGAGTTAACTTTTTAAAACTTTTTCTTTTTGGAACAAAAAGAAAAGCGGATGCAATCCTGGGTTGTATCAAATAGAGGCACAGAATCAGAACCACGTGAAGTATTAGCACCCCTTTATAAAAGCCCTTAATAAGGCCACCCCTGGAATATTCTGCATCCAGGTTTGGTCCCCACCTTACAAAAAAGTGGTTGAGTCTTTGGAAGAAGTGCAAAGAAGAGCAACTAAGAGGGTTAAAGGCCTGGAGACAAAATTATACGAAGAACGGTTGCAGGATTTGGGTTTGGCTAGTCTAGAGAAAAGAAGGACTAGGGGTGACATGATAGCAGTCTTCCAGGATTTGAGGAGCTCCCACAAAGAAGAGTGGGGTCAAATTATTCTACAAAGCATCAGAAGGCAAGACAAGAAACAACGGATGGAAACTAAGCCAGGAGAGAAGCAACTTAGAACTAAGGAGAAACTTCCTAACGGTGAAGACAATTAACCGATGGAACCAGAAGTTGTGGGTGCTTCATCACTGGAGGCTTTTCAGAAGAGGCTGGACAACCATTTGTCCAGAATCAGTGGTGAAATCCAATGTTTTTAACTACCGGTTCTGTGGGCGTGGCTTGGTGGGCGTGGCAGGGGAAGGATACTGCAAAATCCCCATTCTCTCCCCACTCCTGTAACGCTCTCTACATGGGGCTCCCCTTGGGGTGCGCTCGGAGGCTCCAGCTGGTCCAGAATGCAGCCGCGCGGGCGATTATGGGAGCAGCCTGGCGCTCCCACGTAACAGCTCTCTTGGCGAGCTGCACTGGCTCCCGGTGGTCTTCCGGGTGCGCTTCAAGGTGTTGGTTCTCACCTTTAAAGCGCTCCATGGCGTAGGGCCAGGGTATTTGCGAGACCGCCTGTTGCTACCGATAACCTCCCACCGGCCAATACGCTCACACAGAGAGGGCCTCCTCAGGGTGCCTTCGGCCAAACAATGTCAGCTGACGGCCCCCAGGAGGAGAGCCTTCTCTGTGGGGACACCCACCCTGTGGAATGAGCTGCCTCCTAGTATACGATTGATCCCGCACCTTCCGTAAGGCCCTGAAGACTTACCTATTCCAACAAGCCGGCCTAGCCCAAAGGGTTTTTTAATAGGGTTTTTAAATTATATGGATTCGGGGTTTTAAATTGGAATTTTATGGATTTGGGGGTTTTAAATTGAGAAGCCAAGGATTTAAATTTATTCATTTTAGTTCCTTATAACTTTTGTATTTTATGTATTTTAATTTTCTGGCTGTTCACCGCCCTGAGTCCCTTTTTGGGAGAAAGGGCGGTATATAAATCCAAAATAAACTAAAACTAAATTAAACTAAACACCTGGGGGAAGGATATTGCAAAATCTCCATTGCCACCTCACTCTGGGGCCAGCCAGAGGTGGTATTTGCTGGTTCTCCAAACTACTTAAAATTTCCGCTACAGGTTCTCCAGAACCTGTCAGAACCTGCTGGATTTCACCCCTGGTCCAGAATAGTATACATTTTCCGCTTGAGAAGAGGGTTGGACTACAAGACCTCTGAGGTCCCTTCCAGCTCTGATTGTCTGATTGATTGATTGATTAGCAGTAGAGTTGGTTCTGGCACCTTGGTGGGAGGTTATGTATTGTGTTTTTGTGTTTCTCTTTTTATTGGGTGCTATTTAACGCTTAGGATCCCCAGACGAGACAGCCAGCCATCTAAATCCTTTAAATAATTCTTTGTGCTGTCCTAGTGGTTAGGGCCCAATTAAACCACGTCTGCTGTTGCTTCAAAAATAATGAATTAATCCATTTTAAGCGTTGCTGTGCTGCTTTCCCTATTACTCCCCTCGGAGCCTTAAAAGTGTCATCCGTCCAGTTTTTATGGGCCAGCAAAAGCTTAGTCGACAGCTGAAAAAACTAGAGAAAACAGATGGCAGAAGGACGTCTGCATTTATTACATCAGTTTTTCAATGCTCGGTTCAGAGGAATGCTTGCTCAAGTTAATTTCCAAACAGTTAGGAAAAACAGTCATCCTTTTAATTTACATGCAAAAATTCACACATACACACACACACATTTCAAGTGATTTACGGTTCCATTGAAACATGTTTTGAGAAGTTTTTCTTAGAAATATCTGCACAATTAGAGCCTTAACCATTGGAACATCTATACACGTGTTTTTCATGCTTTGTGTCCCATTGAACTAATTTCTTTTCTTCTTCTTTTTTTGCTAAAATGCACCTTAATGGTTTATAATGATTTTCTGTTTTTTTTTTCTTTGAAGACCTTTAGCTTCTCATCCAAGAAGCTTCTTCCCCTCTGTCTGGATGGTGGGGAGTGGAAGGAATTATATTCTGTGCTGATTATTTGCATCCTTTTAGAAGGTCGTTGAGGCCACTTGGGGGTTTGTCTGTGTCCTTGAGGTCGCCTGAGTAGTGCAAATGGGTGTGGAGCCTTCTTGGAATTTCAGAGTCCTTTTGTTCCTCAACCATTTACACCGCTCAGGTCACGTGACCCTGAGGACACAGACAAGCCTCCAAGTGGCCTCAATGACCCTCTAAAAGGATGCAAAGGACCAGCTGTCTGCAAGGAGTATCAATCCTTCCCTTCCCCAGAGCTGAAGAAGCTTCTTGGATGAGAAGCAAAACGTCTTCAAAAGAAAAACAGAAACAAGAAAGCCCAGTTGCCTCTTGAAAAAAAGCACCCTTGGGACCTTGGTTTCGTGTCTGTTCAGAATGACGATGGAACTGGTCCTCGCACTTATGGCCGTTGAAGCATCCCTACAGTCGCGTGATCAAAATCCAGGCTACCGACTGTTATTGATGATGATTTATTATTATTATTATTATTTTATTAATCATATTTCTATGCCACCCACTCTCTGAGGACTCTGGGCGGCTTACAACAATCGACAGTATACTAAACAGCATATTGCCCCCAACAATCTGGGTCCTCATTTTACCCACCTCGGAAGGATGGAAGGCTGAGTCAACCTTGAGCCGGTGAGATTTGATCCGCTGATCTGCTGAACTAGCAGTCAGCTGAAGGAGCTGCAGTACAGCACTCTAACCACTGCGCCACTTTGGCTCTTACAGAGCTGATTGTAGCATCTCGGGGTCATGCCGTCCCCATTGGAAAAGCATCCAGCTGGCAAACAAACTTAGATTTGTCAAACAACAATATGATTGGCTTAACAGCTGCCGGGATTCCTTTTGCAATAATGGCAAGAAAAATGGGGCGAGGCTCACTCAACAAGCCCCTTGCTTAGAGACGGAAATTCTGTCATTGTAAGTCAAGGACTACCTGTCATGGGCAGAGGTGAGTTTCACATCGTTTTGCAACTGGTTCGCTGCGCACCAAAAATGTGAGTGCACGTGGATTCACATGGTGCAGCCTTCATGTGCTTTGTTCACGCATGCACTTTCTGTGCACTGGTTCGGTGATGTCATATCTTCACCGCTACCAGTTCGGCGGAACTGGGTGGAACCGGGAGGAACCCACCACTGATATATACCTTATTACTTATATACAATTAGTCTGTTTAGTATTTACATATATAAAGACATCCTTCTTCTATCTATATTACTGATACATTTGTTCTATCCGTTTATCATTCTGTTGTGGTTACATACATAACTTTAATTCTCCATTTTATGAATTCCAGTCAGTTCTTGTTTTTCGATCCTCTTTTCTGTTTCCAACCATTGATACCATTTATTCCATAAGGAGAATATTTAATGATGCCGATAATGGTTCCTGCAAATGAATTCCTCTGGTGATTGACATCGGGGTACATTTGCAAAAAATGAGACTTATTATTATTATGTTTTTTTGCAGGCAACTTCGCAAATGCTTTGAAAATAATTAACAAATGTCCCGTGTTCCTACGTGTTACACCTACGAACGCTGAAAAGTGGCATTTGTTTAAAACATGTGTTCCAGCCTCTTTAACAAATTTAAAATATCGAGGAGTTGGTTTGATTGCCTTTAATTAAAATCTGGCTTTTTTTATTTTCCAGTTCTGAGTACTGCTTTCTGACCGTAATAGATAAAATACGGGTTCGACCTTAACTTACAACCAGAACGGAGTCCAAAATTTGTGTTGCTAAGTGAAACATTGGTTAAGTGTGTTTGGCCCCATTTTACGACCTTTCTTTCCACAGTCGTTAAGTGAATCACCGCAGTTGATAAGCCAGTTGTTAAATGAATCTGGCTTCCCCATTGACGTACCTAGTGAGAAGGTTGCAAAAGGGGATCACATGACCCAGGACACTACGACGGTCATAAATATGAACCCAGTTGCCAAGCATCTGAATTTTGATAATGGGGTTGTGGTAAAGGTCGTAAGTGTGAAAAATGGTCGTAATAAGTTACTTTTCCCAGTGCTGTTGTAACTTAGAATCGTCACTAACTGAACTGTTTGTTATAAGTCAAGGACTATCTGTACTGCAAAGGTACTTCCTATCTTGGAAGGAACGATGTCTTGTTTAATGGCACCAAAACAAAACAAAAATGGATTTATAAAGTTAGGACTCATGACGTACGGCCTTATAGAAAAGAAAACAGATTTAGAGGTCAGCCCTTAATTAAACACAAAATTGTTATGATAAGGCAACTAGTTTCTAATCTGTATGTTTTATCCATGAACAAACTTTATTACAATGTAATCTTTGACGTAGGGATGGATCATTGTGAGAACCCTCATAATAATAATTTTAAAAACCCAGTTTGAATATAAATTCTGTCCCTTATCTCTCTTTTTTAATATATAATTTCATTTAAAAATGTTTAAAAGGAAGATGGAACGAATGCAAACTAGTATAAAGTAAGAAAAAAGAAAAGACATCAAAGAGAAAGCTAAAAGTACGAAAAAGGCACGGAAGGAAAAATAGAAAAAAAAAGAAGAAGGAAAAAATGATACAAAGAAATAGCTACTGGGATTTACAGCACTTATAAGGACAATGATAGCTTTACCTCTACATCCTAACTCTCCTCTTTCTATAATCTACTCTGTCTAATCATCAAAACCGCAAATTATGATTTTTGTTTGCTTGTTTCATGCAAAAAGCCCATCAGAGATTTCCAATCAGCTTTTCTCTGATCAAAAAAATTAATTTAGCCATCTTGGAATCGGAAAAGAGCTGGAAGGGACCTTGGAGGTCTTCTAGTCCAACCCATTGCTTAAGCAGGAGATGCTATACCCGGTCTGAACCTAAGGCACCTGTGCCACAGGTGGCATGCATAGCCAATCAGAGGGCACGCGAGCTCAGCTACAGCATTCATGCGCGTGCTGGCCAGCTGTTTTCGGGCAAAAAACAGCAAAAAAACAGGCTTCTGGTCCCACCGGAAGTTGGCAAATGGGCTGTTCCTGGCCTCTGGAGGGCCTTGGGGGTGGGGGTGGGGAAGGCCAGTTTTTCTCTCTCCCCAGCCTCCAGATCCTTTCTAGGAGTCTGGGGAGGGTGAAAACAGCCTCGCCTCCCCCCCCCCCACCGAGGACCTCCAGAGGCCAGGAACAGCCCATTTGCCAACTTCCGGTGGGACCGGAAGGCCTGTTTTTTTGCTGTCCCCAGCCTCCAGAGCCTCTCTAGGAGTCTGGGAAGGGTGAAAACAGCCTCTCCCCCCGCCCCGAGGCCCTCCAGAGGCTAGGAACAGCCCATTTGCCAACTTCCGGTGGGACCGGAAGCCCGTTTTTTTGCTGTTCCTAGCCTCCAGAGTCTCTCTAGGAGTCTGGGGAGGGTGAAAATGGCCTTCTCCACCCCCCCTGGATGTCCCATTAGAAGTTGGCAAACGGGCTGTTTCTGGCTTTCGGAGGGTCTCCAGGGGGGTGAGGAAGGCCATTTTTGCACTCCTAGAAAGGCTCTGGAGGCAGGGGAAAACAAAATACGGGCCTATCGTGCTATCGCATGCCAGGAGCATGGGGGGGGACAGGGCGCATAGAATTATGGGTGTGGGCACACGCGCATGAAACTCCTCCTGGCACGTGATGGCAAAAAGGTTAGCCATCACCGCCCTATACCATTCCAAACAAATGGCTGTTCACCCACAATTTCTGGTGGCAGGCTGTTCCACTGGTTAATTATTCTCAGCAAGTTCCATCATCTTCCCCAACCATTCCTCCATGGTGGGTAATATTAAACTTTCCATCCTTGTTCATACCGTTAAAAAAAAAAAAGATTAGAGTGTACAGAACGTATGCAAATAATTCTAATTAAAACTAATGAGGGAACTTTCTCTTGAAGGTGCTATTGGAGAATGTCATTTTAGGATTAAAAAAAGTGAAATCTACACCCAAAAGTTGAACATATCAAAAAAGAATGCATATAAGTATGAAGCTAATTATTAATACCTGTTGCTGTTACTATCAAAAGTCCCCCCCCCCCCCACTCTGACTTTTTCTTTCTTTCACTTCATGTTGCTTTTAAAACAAACATTTTTTTGGTAGTTCTGTGAAATCTCCCATAGGAGGCACTGTGAGCCTATTGTTATCTTCTAAAGTTTATTACTAAAGATCACCAAAAGTTTTTTTCAACTCTTAAAAGTAAACTCTTTAAAGGAAAAAAAAAGGGAGGGGGAATGGGTGGGCGGGCTTGTAATTGTTTGGAATTTCAATATTAATTATGACAACCAGATATTTGGAAGCACAGGTGAATAGGGACAAGCATAAATGCTTGAATAATTCAATGTACTCTTGTCTCAGTCCTTTTCAGTTTTGAACACAGGGCCAATGCACTACAACTAAAATGATAGCTGGGATTGCTACCTTTTAAGATGTCCTTAAATAAATCATGAAACGCTCAAATATGTTTCAATTCTAAGGTAAATTTGGCCTAAAATATCAAAATATAAGTTGGATTCCTAGAACCAGCAGACAAGTAAGTGTTCGGTATTTATTACATTTTTTCTTCCAAAGTTTTCCTTTCCTAAATATATTTCCATTCTCTTTTCTATAAGGCTGGTCACATTTATATTTTTCAATGTACATCGTAACTAGTTTTTAGTCAAGAAAGCATTTAGACTTTCACATTCATTTCAGAATCTTAATAACAACCCGTCACATGGGGGAAAGACAATGGAGTTACTCTGAAGGTGACAGTTGAATCTATTCTACTCATTCACTGGGGTCAATCTTTAACATGCTATGAGAGTAGAACGAAGTCCATTAAAAATTTTCTAGGAAGAGATGGTTACGGAACAAAAAAAGAAAGAAATTGGATTTATTAAAGACGTTTTCTGATAGAAAGCTTGCATTTTCAAGTCTTATATCCTCCTAAGGGGAGAGATGAAAAGAAGAAAAATGGTTCCTTCTTCCTTTAAAAGCCTAAAGCTCCCAACCAGAGAAAAGCCAACGAGAGAAGATAAAGTCAGCCCCATAAATAAAAGTACTGTCTTTTCCACCCAAACAATTGAATTCTTTTCCAGACGTAAAACGTCCCCAGCATTTTCAGCACCTCACCGTGGAACAATTAATCAAGACCTTTCCACCATCGTCAAAATTCTTCTTGGAGCCCGAATCCTTTTGTAGTTAACGCTGAAGTAATATCCACTGAAATATAGAAATTTCTCAACATGGAACAGAAAATCTCTGCTTCTCAACCAAGAAGCCCCCGAAAGCAATTTCTCCTTTGGTCTAACAGCAATTAAAGTTGAATGCTCAAGAGTCTTACACAGAGATTATTGGGTCTATTGCTTTTAGGGACCCTGTTCTACACTGCCTCAAGGCGGGTTGGGATTTTCTGCTATGTGGTGTCCGACTGCCTTGAACTGTGAAGAGAGGGAATGAAGATGTTCTGTCCCAGTTCCCAAACACAACAAGTAAGCGGTTTTTTAACTAAATGTTTCCTTTATAAGGGGCGCCAGCAAGAGTCTGTCTGTCTGTCGCTCTCTCTCTCTCACACACACATACACACACATACCCACTCTCTCTGTCTTTCTGCTTCTCTCTCACACGCACTCTCTCTATCTCTCTCTTCTCTCTGTCTCACACACACTCTGTCTCTCTCTCTGTCTCTCTCTCACCCACATACTTTCTCTATCTCTCTCTGTCTCTGTCTCTCTCTCTCTCACACACACACACACTCTCTCTCTCTCTGTCTCTCTCACACACACTTTCTCTGTCTCTGTCTCTCTCACACACACACTCTCTGTTTCTCTCTCTCTCTCTGTCTCTCTCTCTCACACACACATACACACTTTCTCTCTCTCTGTCTCTCTCTCTCATTCTCTCTGTCTCTCTCTGTCTCTGTCTTTCACACACACACTCTCTCTGTCTCTCTCTCTGTCTCTCTCTCACACACACTTTCTCTATCTCTGTCTGTCTGTCTGTCTCTCACACTCTCTGTCTCTCTCTGTCTCTCTCTCACACACACTTTCTCTGTCTCTCTTCTCTGTCTCTCACACACACTTTCTCTGACTCTCTCTGTCTCTCTCACACACACTCTCTCTCTGTCTCTCTCTCTGTCTCTCTCTCTCACACTTTCTCTGTCTCTCACTCTCTCTCTCTCTCTCTCACACACACACACTTTCTCTATCACTTTCTGTCTTTCTCTCTCTGTGTCTCTCTCATTCTCTCTGTCTCTCTCTCTCTCTCTCTGTGTCTCTCTCTGTATCTCTCTCTGTCTCTCTCACTCTCTCTGTCTCTCTCTCACACACACACTTTCTCTATCACACTCTGTGTCTCTCTCTCTGTGTCTCTCTCATTCTCTCTGTCTCTCTGTGTGTGTGTGTCTCTCTCTATATCTCTCTCTGTCTCTCTCACTCTCTCTCTCTCTCTCACACACACAGTTTCTCTATCACTCTCTGTGTGTCTCTCTCTGTGTCTCTCTCATTCTCTGTGTCTCTGTCTGTGTGTGTCTCTCTCTCACTCTCTCTCTCTCTCACACACACACATCACACACTTTCTCTACCACTCTCTGTATCTCACTTTCTCTGTCTCTCTCACTCTCTCTGTCTCTCTCTCTGCAGGCTAACAAGTCTCTAAGTGCCTGTGGAAAGCGAAGCTCACTCGTTCCCCTTCCCCCAGAAATGGCTCCAACACACCAGGAGTCTCTCTCTCACTCACCACACTCGTAAGGAAAGTCCTGGAAGGTGCGCCCGCCCTTTTTCCAGCAGTGGAGACACACACACAGGCACACTCCGAAGGCGAGCCCAACTCTCAGCGCTGCATATTCCAAAAACAATTTCTGATACAGTTCCAGACAGGATTCGGAAGTTCAGACTCTCAGTGGCTGACCAACAAGGAGACAAATAGTTGTCTGCCAAACTTATTTGTCTCCACCCCCTGCCTTTTATCCCCAGAGCTACGGTGGGGCTTAGCTAGCAGCGGTGGCTCTTCCATCCCAAGGACTGGCCCATAGATTTCCACTGCTCTCCTCTTCTCTGCCTTCTGCACATCCATGCATCAGACACTGGACCCAGCTGTTCCTCGTCTTCCTGATCAGCCACCTCCAGACCTGGGGGCATTTGATGCTCCAACCGAGAGCTGACAGATGGCCCAGGCTCTGCCTCTGTCTTTCTCTCTGTGCCAGCTCCATTCCTCTTCCCCCTTGGAGTGCTCAGACTGCTGTGATGCTGGCCCCAACTCCCGCACCGCCTCTCCATCTGATTCAGCTGCTTGAGAGGCTGGCAGCCAACAGGCCACAACAGAAGGAGTGAATGCTTGGGGAAATGAAAGTAAGTGCTGTGTCTCCTCCAGACGCTGCCTCAAGGTCACCCAATTGAAAGAAGGAGGGGAGCTGCATACCAAACTGTGCTTGGACTCACTGTTATGAAAACATCTTGCCCGAACCTGATTGGTTACGCTGGGGTGGGCAATGAAAGGGAGGGGAAAAGTAGAATTTAGAGATTGCAGCACGCGATTCTCTGTTCTGGCTTTGCAATACTGCAATACACTCAACTCTAATAAAACGGTCTCAACAAATGGAGCCAAGGAGTTATTTCTATCTAGAGGTTGAAGTTGTGGCAGGCCAGACACAACCTCTGACTTCCTCTGAAGTTTCCACATCCTACGTGTGGCCTCTAGGATCAGCTAGCTTTCAACAATATGCAGAAGTTGTAGAAATCGCTGCTGTTAGTGATTACCTAGTAAGGAGTCTTCCATGAAGGATCTCTGCACCATTCCAGAGGCAGCAATGGACTTCTGCGATCTCACGACATTATCTATATTCGGCAGCTGAGTTGATTGATTTCTGGCAAGTATCTAACGTTGCTGAAGAGGCAACTTTCCCCTTTGCTGCACTGACATTCTAAAGAGCTTATGGGCGGATTGTTTTGTGGCTCTCTGCCTCCTGGCCACAATCCAACCTCACTACCCTTCACATAAAGACTCAACCAGTATATCTCATGCCAGGAGCTGTCGTTAAACAGCCATCAACACCAGGTAAAGATAGTGCCTTTGTGGCTTCGAATCTGTAGGAGAAGGAGTAGTAGAACCTGGAGGCGGAGTGAAAAAGGGAATCAGCCTAGAATCCCTAGGTAGCCACAAAGGAATTAAGTCTGAACTCCCTCGAATATCATTAACCCTTATTTCACTATAACCAGGTACTGACCATTAGTTGTGAAGATTCCTGCGCACATGTCCTTTTAGCAACATGCCAAGTGCAAAGAATCAGGACCGTATGTTAAGTTGCAGTTCAGAATACTTTTGGTTCAAGACTGTATACAAGAATCTAGTCAACTAAAGTTCAACACTAAACTGGCGCCCAGTTAGGATCAGCGGAATTCACAAGAGGTTGGATTTGGACTGTTTGTGAGAAGGTAATGACTCTAGGCTGATGACTCGTTTAACTCCACCTCCCACTTCTGCTTGCTCTTGTTCGACAAAGTCGGTTTAATTCAGGGGTGTCAAACTAAAGGCCAGTGGGCCTGATCCAGCCCTCGGGTTGCTTAGATCTGGCCCTCGGGGTTCTTTAGATCTGGCCCTTGGGGTGCTTAGATCTGACCCTCAGGGTTTTTTAGATCTGGCCCTTGGGGTTCTTTAACTCTGGCCCTTGGGGTGCTTAGATCTGGTCCTCGGGGTGCTTGGATCTGGCCCTCGAGGTTCTTTAGATCTGGCCCTTGGGGTGCTTAGATTTGGCCCTCGGGATGCTTAGATCTGGCCCTTGGGGTTCTTTAGATCCGGCCTCAGGATGCTTAGATCTGGCCCTCGTGTTGTTTAACTCTGGCCCAGTGGGCTGCCCTGCAAAGTGAAGGACCGGCCTGCGGTACCTCTGCCAGCAGTTTTCACTGGCAGAGGGTTTTAGGAGGCCGTCGCAGCCAAAAATGGAGCTTGGGAGCCCGTTTTCACTAGCAGAGAGCTTGGGCCTCCAAAGGCACCCCTGACACGTGACATCGAGCTGGCCACGCCCATCCTTGCTACGTCCACCCTTCCCCCACCCAAGGTCAAACACAACCCTGATGCAGCCCTCAATGAAATCGAATTTGACACTCCTGGTTTAATAGGACCTAATCTGATCTTTCCTGGCTGACTATGTGACAAACTATTATTATAATAACTTCATTCTCAGATAGAAAACTTACTGGGGGAGTCCATAATAACTAAGAAACAGTAATTTCCATTCCATATTTTTTTTTTAAAAAAAATTGATTTATATGCCGCTCTTCTCCGGAGACTCAGGGCGGCTTACAATGCGTTAAGCAATAGCCTTCATACTTTTGTATATTTTATACAAAGTCAGCTTATTGCCCCCACAAACTGGGTCCTCATTTTACCTACCTTAGAAAGGATGGAAGGCTGAGTCAACCTTGAGCGTGGCAAGATTCGAACTTACAGTAATTGCAGACAGTTGATGTTAATCACAAAGTATAGTCTGCTGAGCCACCATTCTTGAGCTACTTAGTTGGGGAGTTTCTTCAACTAACCAGAAAGGGGATGGCACAAAGAGAAATAAATCTGGGCCTCTGCTGTTTAATTATTAATATTTATTTCACTTACTTAATTTCTTTAATTTACTTTATTACCAGAAGAGGCCAGAAGGGTTTATAAAGAGGACTGTAAAAACAGGCTTAAACAAAACTGTCACAATAAAACCCACAATGCTTATTTATATATCCAAATAAAAATATGGCCAAGAAGAATGAGTCAGTAGAAGAATTGAAAAAACAATCTAAAAACATTCAAGGGTGAAAAAGCTGGTTAATTGAAATTTCCACTACTACAATCTGTCGGTTTAGCCGATTATTGAAAGTTTATTATAAATTTAACTCCTAAACTTCATCGCTACTTCAAGGAAACAGAAATATCTAACAAGGGATGTTATTTTATTCAAATCAAAAGACAGAACTTTTTGAAAAATCTATGGGTATGGACCAGTGGTGAAATCCAAATTTTTTTACTACCAGTTCTGTGAGTGTGGCTTGGTGGGCATGGCAGGGGAAGAATACTGCAAAATCCCCATCCCCTCCCCACTCCTAAAGGAAGGATATTGGAAAATCTCCCTTCCCACCCCACTCTGGGGCCAGCCAGAGGTGGTATTTGCCGGTTCTCCAAACTATGCAAAATTTCCGCTACCGGTTCTCCAGAACCTGTCAGAACCTGCTGGATTTCATCCCTGGTATGGACTTTTCTTGGGAGCTGGTGAATATAACCTCTATTTTACACAGTCACCCTGGAAAAGGAGCTGGTGAAGGTAAGATGTACATTCCATATCTATGCATTGTCCAATTTTTTATCTATTTATCCAAATTTAGAACATGCCCGACTTCTTAACGACTCTGGGTAGCTTCCATTAAAAAGAAGAAAAACCATTTCCTGAGATTCAAGTTAAAAAAAAAAAGAATTGTGGCCATTTGGATAGATGGAACAATTGTCATGAAATCTTTGTGTCTCAACCACTCAAAGCGTGGAAAAACAGATCGGATTATTCACAGTTCTAGATATCATAAAGGTAATCAGGAAGCTGGAGGCTAAAACATATGAAGAATGTTTTCAGGAATTGGGCGTGTCTCGTCTAGAGAAAAGAAGGACTAGGGGTGACATGATAGCAGTGTTCCAGTATTGGAGGAGCTGCCACAAAGAAAAGAAGGTCAACTTATTGTCCAAAGCATCTGATGTTGTGGTCCATCAGCAGCCTGTGGAGCTGGCAGTGGAGTCGGACAGTGAGGAGGCTGGGAAGGACCATAGGCCAGTCCTGGAGTCTGGGGAAGGCCCAGAGGAGGGCTCTGCGTCGGAGGCAGAGATGGGGCCAGGGCCATCTGGGAGTGATGCGCGGACTCCGGAGCTTCCAGAGGTGGATAGCAGAGAGGCAGGGGAATAGGAGGAGCCTGTTCCTAGTGCACGCATGAGCAGAGCTGCTAGAAGGCAAGAGCAACTAAAGCAAAAGGCACAACTCGGGAGTAAGGCCAGGAGATGATTAGCCCCTCCCATAGGGCTTAAAAGAGCAGCAAAGGCTCTTGGACTCTTTGTAGGAAAGCAACATTGCTAAATCTGTTTCCAGTCAGCGTCTCTTGTTTCTAAACTTCTTGGGGTTTGCCAAGAAAGGCCTTTGTCAGGGTGCCAAAGAAGATTAAGGTTTGTGATAAGCCCAAAGGACTTTTTCTAAAGGACTTGTTTTGGAATTAATTTGGACTAAGCTGGGAATGAACGTAATTCTCAGCTGTTCTAATAAAATAGGTTTCTTTAAGACTAAATTGTGTCTTGTAATGACTAAGTGAGCCTAGGTCACAACATCTGAAGGCAGGACAAAAAACAATGGATGGAAACTAATCAAGGAGAGAACTAAGGAGGAATTTCCTGACAGTGGCCTTCAGAAGTTGTGGGTGCTCCATCCCTGGAGGTTTTTAAGAAGAGACAAATGGACAACCATTTTTCTGAAATGGTACAGGGTTTCCTGCCTGAGCCATGGGTTGGACTAGAAGACCTCCGAGATCCCTTCCAATTCCGTTATTCACTTATACCTTGCAAGGCTGACAGGTACGGAGGTGATACTGTTAAACTGACTAAATAGTGGAGACAGGTAACAGATTCGGCAAAACTTCAAAACCCAAGTTTCTTTTTGACAGCACTTGTGAGGCTAGAAACTGTCACTCTGCATTTTATGCAACTGCTGAGTTATGCCGTAGGCACTAAATTTGGGGCTTTCCTTTAAGCCCCACTAAAAAACAGACATACACACAAAAACCGTGGTCTTCACAGCTCCCCCACTAGCTGTGAGTCATAGCCGTAGGCTTGCAGATACAACCATCTCAGCTTCTTCTTCCCTCCCTCCCACCACGAAACACCTCTCCTTCCTTGACAGGAAGTTGCTATAAGTCGCTTTGAAGCACAAACACCTCCTTGTCAGCTGCAAGAAGGTTCTCCAAGACTTGAACATGGGAGTTCAGAATGACGTTTAGTCAGCCTGAAATAGTGCCATGAGCTCAAAAGCCCAATTGGGCTTATTATCAGGGGATGTCTTATTTTGGGGAAAATATTTATTTATTTATTTATTTATTTATTTATTTATTTATTATTTCAATTTATAAACCGCCCTTCTCCTTGCGGACTCAGGGCGGTGAACAGCCAGAATAAAACATGGTATACAAAAGTTAAAAACAATTAAAAATTATTAAATATTATTCGGCCGAGAATTAAAACAACCCAATTTAAAATCAATGTCAAATTTAAAAACGGAGGATGGGATCAAGCTAGCCCAGCTAGATGGAACAAATGGGTTTTAAGGGCCCGACGAAAGGTCCGGAGATCTGGAATCCTGCGTATCTCCGGGGGTAGGTCATTCCAGAGGGCGGGCGCTGCCACAGAGAAGGCTCTCCCCCTGGGGGTCGCCAGCCGACATTGTCTGGCCGACGGCACCCGGAGGAGGCCCTCTCTGTGCGAACGTACTGGCCGGTGGGAGGCTATTGGCGGCAGAAGGCGGTCCCGCAAGTACCCAGGTCCTAAGCCATACAGCGCTTTAAAGGTGGTCACCAACACCTTGAAGCGCACCCGGAAGACCACCGGGAGCCAGTGCAGCTCGCGCAGGAGAGGTGTCACGTGGGAGCGCCACGTCGCTTCCATAATTCCCCACGCGGCCGCATTCTGGACCAGTTGGAGCCTCCGGGTGCACCCCAAGGGGAGCCCCATGTAGAGACCGTTGCAGTAGTCCAGGCGGGAAGTCACGAGAGCATGGGTGACTGTGCGTAGGGAGTCCCGATCTAGAAAGGGACGCAACTGGCGTATCAGGCGAACCTGATAAAAAGCCCCCCTGGCCACGGCCGTCATGTGTTCTTCTAAAGACAGCCGTGCGTCCAGGAGGACGCCCAAGTTGTGAGCCCTCTCCGTGGGGGCCAATGTCTCGCCCCCAATAGTCAGCGATGGCGTCAGCTGGCTATATCGGGACACCGGCAGCCACAGCCACTCAGTCTTGGAGGGGTTTAGTCGGAGCCTGTTTCTCCCCATCCAGACCCGCACAGCTTCCAGACACCGGGACATCACTTCAATGGCATCGTTGGGGTGGCCTGGGGTGGAGATGTACAGCTGGGTGTCATCAGCGTACTGATGGAATTCCACCCCAAAGCCACGGATGATCTCACCCAGCGGCTTTACATAAATGTTGAACAGAAGGGGCGAGAGGACCGACCCCTGCGGCACCCCACAAACAAGGCGCCTCGGAGTCGACCACTGCCCCCCTGTCAACACAGATTGTGACCGGTCAGAGAGATAGGAGGAGAACCACCATAGAACGGTGCCCCCCAACCCCAACCCCTCCAACCGGCACAACATGATACCGTGGTCGATGGTATCAAAAGCCGCTGAGAGATCTAATAGGACCAGGATAGAGGAACAACCCCTATCCCGTGCCCTCCAGAGATCATCCACCAACGCGACCAATGCCGTTTCCGTGCTGTGCCCAGGCCGGAAGCCGGACTGGAGCGGATCTAGATAGACAGCTTCATCCAGGAACCGGGGAAGCTGCTGTGCAACCACACTCTCAACAACCTTCGCAACAAAGCGAAGGTTGGAGACTGGACGGTAATTAGCCAAAACAGCCGGGTCCAGAGAGGGCTTTTTGAGGAGGGGTCTCACCACCGCTTCTTTCAAAGCGGCCAGCAGAACACCCTCACTCAAAGAAGCGTTAACAATCTTCTGGAGCCAGCCTCGTGTAACCTCCCGGGAGGCCAGCACCAACCAGGAGGGACACGGGTCCAATAAACATGTGGTCGCATTCAGCCGTCCCAGGATCCTGTCCATGTCCTCGGGAGCCACAGAGTCGAACTCCTCCCAAACCACACCCCCAAGACCTGCCTCGATTATCCCGTCCGGACCTACCCAGTCAGAGGCCAGACCTTCCCGGATCTGAGCGATTTTGTCATGCAGATACTGGACAAAGTCCTCAGCTCGACCCTATCTACCTGCCTGCCTGCCTGCCTACCTACCTATCTACCTACCTATCTACTGTGTCTGTATCATTTATCATCTATATCTATTATTTATCTACTGTCTGTATCTAGCTATTGTTTGTCTATATCATATACCTATCATCTATCATTTCTATCTACTGTTTGTATCTATCTATCTACTGTTTATCTATCTATCTCTGAAAATAAGACCCTGTCTTATATTTTTTTGAACTCTGAAATAAGTGCTTGGCCTTATTGCCATGTGATCAAAATCCTGATTGGGCTTATTATCAGGGGATGTCTTATTTTGGGGGAAACAGGGTGTCTGTCTGTCTGTCTATCTATCTATCTATCTATCTATTTATCCATCCATCCATCCATCCATCCATCCATCCATCCATCCATCCATCCATCCATCTCTATCTATCTATCTATCTATCTATCTATCTATCTATCTATCTATCTATCTATCTATCTATCTATCTTGTTTCCCCAAAAATAAGACCCTGTCTTATATTTTTTTGAACCCTGAAATAAGAGCTTGGCCTTATTGCCATGTGCTCAAAAGCCTGATTATTATTATCAGGGGATGTCTTATTTTGGGGGAAATAGGGTTTTAGAAATTGCTTTCGCTTGCAGTGGCAAAATAGCTGCACCTTCCAATGGTTACGCTCCATGGTTGTACGCAAAGCAGGGGTGCCAAACTTAAGGCCCATGGGTTGGATTTGGCCCACAGGGCTATCCTGGTCTACCCAGTGTGAATAGGAAAGATTGGGCCAGCATAGCTTCGGCCTGGTCTACCCAGTGCGAAGGGGAAACATGCCAGCAGTTCGGGAAGTGGCATCATGTTGGCCATGCCCACCCAGTTGGCCACACCCACCCTGTTCCCATGCCCCCAGTTGGCCACGCCCCCTCCCCCAAGTCATCCACAATCCTGATGCAGCCTTCAATGAAATTGAGTTTGACAGTTTTAGAGGAAGGTGTTTTCCTTAAGACTGCAGTAGAAGCAAACACATAGTGGTGAAATGTTACCGGTTCGGGCGAGCTGGTAGTAAAAAAAAAAAGCTACCGGTTCCTCCGAAATGGTATTTCTGATGATCAGCTGTGCCATGCCATTTAAAATCGCTAGAAAGCAGGAAATCCTGCTTTCTAGTGAATTTCACAGCACACCTGTTCTACTTACCGTATACCCCTCGCTGTTCTATTTACCGTATTTTTCGGCGTATAAGACGTTCTGGTCTATAAGACGCACCTATCTTTTTTGGTGAGGAAAAGAAGAAAAAGAAATCTCCCTCTGCCTCTGCCTCTGAGCAATTTTGTCTCATTGCAGCAAACAGCAAACAGCCTGCTTTACTTTCATTTTCATTTTCAGCATAGCTTGATTAGCGCAAACGGAAAAAAAAATCTGCTCTGGCAATTTACCTCCTTGCAGCAAGCAGCAAGCGGCAGAGCCCCGCACAAAACAGCTGAGATCAAATCAGCTGAGAGTCAGGAGGCCGCTCCAATCGACTTGTGCTAATTAGGCTGTGCTGAAGCTGAAAGGAGCTGTTTCTTCTTGCTGCTTGCTGCAAGGAGGTAAACTGCTGGGAGGCAGAGGCCAAAGGATGGGGGCCAGTGGGTGGGGAGGGCTACACTCGGTGTATAAGACGCACCTAAATTTTCACCCCCTTTTAGGGGGGAAAAAGGTGCATCTTACACTCTGAAAAATACGGTGCCTTCCCAAGCCTCCTTTTTCTGTGCGTAGCATGCATTTGGTGTATACCGCACATGCACGGCCAGCGAACTCGTGGCAAACCAGTTCAGATTTCACCACTGGAAACACAGCATCTCTTCAGCTACGGGCCAGCTGTAGCTGTCTTGTGATGGAGGGCGAATGGTCTACAAGCCATGACTCACATATATAGAATCAGAAAATTCACAGGGTAAATTGTGTTGCTGCCCACCAATGCTGAGTCCATATGGGAAGAGATTCCAGAGTGCACTGGCTAAAAATACATCCTAAAGATTGTGAACTAAATCAGACCCGTTTTGTTTACAGTCCATTGAGATGAGCGAATTAATTTCTTTTTCTTTTTAAAGGAAAAAAAAACTCCTTATCCACTCTTTGCTCCTTTCCTGCGGTCATTCTTTTTTTAAATATCTAAATGGGGATGTTGAAAGAAGGCCAAACTCTAAATATAAAAGAAGGAGCCAGCGAGAAAGCCCGAGTTCTAATTCGAAGAAGGGAGACAGAAAAGGAGGAGGATTTGAGCTCTCCATCCTCCCTGCATGTACCAGAGTAAGAACCGTGGAACTGAATGGGGGTAAGACTAGAATAACAGAGTTGGAAGGGACCTTGGAGGTCTTCTAGTCCAACCCCCTGCTTAGGCAGGAAACCCTACACCACTTCAGATAAATGGTTATCCAACATCTTCATAAAAACTTCCAGTGTTGGAGCATTCACAATTTCTGTGTTCCACTGATGAATTGTTCTCTCTGTCAGGAAATTTCTCCCTAGTTCTAAATTGCTTCTCTCCTTGATGAGTTTCCACCCATTGCTTCTTGTCCTGCCCTCAGGTGCTTTGGAGAATAGCTTGACTCCCTCTTCTTTGGGGCCACCCGTGAGATATTGGAACACCGCTATCATGTCTCCCCTGGTCCTTCTGAGTAAGCAATAGGTAGGCTTGGGCTGCGTGATTTCAGCAATGGTTCCTACAGAAATAGCAAGCTGATGCATTGCCTCTATTGGCTATGAGAGGAATGATCTGATGGAAATCTGGACTCCAGCTGTCTATCATATCTTTCTAAAAATGTAGCACCATAATGATATATAGGCAGGGCCAAAGATAAAAGACAGTTGTGTCCCATTTATTAAATTTTTCTTTGGAGATTCTTGAGTTGCACTGATGATTTCACCTCCTCCTCCTCCTCCTCCTCCTCCTCCTCCTCCTCCTCCTCCTCCTCCTCGTCCTCCTCCTCGTCCTCGTCCTCCTCCTCCTCCTCCTCCTCCTCTGTTGTGAGTTGAATCCCAATACTTCTATAATTTTCTATGGAGCTTCTCCGTCATCCAGGTTATGATTGTCCCAAAGGTGCTTTTTTCCAAAGGCTTTGTTTTTCCTTGAAGACGTTACACTGAACTGAAGAAGCTTCTTGGATGAGAAGCAAAACCTCGTGGAAGTATTGGGGGGTTCAACTCACAACTGAAGGACCCGCATCGATCTCCTTTCCAGCATTGTGTTGGCCTTCCCCTTGCCAAGATCGCTGCGGTAGACTTGCGACAAACAGATGTACAATGCAAGAAGGCCACAAATGCTGCAGGCTTTCAAAAGCTAACTAAATTTAGGCATTCAAGAGCCTTCTGATGCTGCATATTTCGGCTCTTTGTTTGGTGAATCTAGATGGTCTTTGAAAAGATGCCAGTGATTTCGATTAAATAGCAAGTTTCATTCCCGTTGGCCAGTACAATTCTGAGATTAATTTTAACCCAGTTCTCCTCCCTCCAGCATGCTTTGTTATCTGGGAGAGTGTAACTAGTAGCTTATCTGTCTGTCTGTCTGTCTGTCTGTCTGTCTGTCTAGAAAAGGGGTTTACCTAAAGCACTTGTGACCTAGGCTCACTTAGTCATTACAAGACACAATTAGTTCCAAACAAAGCTATTTTATCATAACAGCTGAGAATTACGTTCATTCCCACCTTAGTCCAAATTAATTCCAAAACAAATCCTTCAGAAAAAGTCCTTCGGGCTTATCACAAACCTTAATCTTCTTTGGCACCCTGTCAAAGGCCTTTCTTGGCAAAGCCCCACGAAGTTCAGAAAGAAGAGACGCCAACTGGAACAGATTTAGCAATGTTGCTTTCCTACAAAGAGCCCAAGAGCCTTTGTTTCTCTTTTAAGCCTTATGGGAGGGGCCAATCATCTCCTGGCCTTACTCCCGAGTTGTCCCTTTTGCTTTAGCTGCTCTTGCCTTCTGGCAGCTCTGTGCATGCATGCATGCATTAGGAACAGGCTCCTCCTGTTCCTCTGCCTTTCTGCTGTCCGACTCTGGAGGCTCCGGAGTCCATGCATCACTCCCAGATGACCCTGGCCCCATCTCTGCCTCCGACGCAGAGCCCTCATCCGGGCGTTCCCCAGACTTCAGGACTGGCCCATTGTCCTCCCCAGCCTCCTCACTGTCCGACTCCACTGCTAGCTCCACAGCGTGTTGGTGGACCATAACAGCATTTCTTTGCTTTCATCCAAATTGTTATACGTATTTTCCCGAAAATAAGACCCTGTCTTATATTTTTTTGCTACTAAAAAAAGGCACCAGGTCTTATTTTTGGAGGGGGGAGGGGGAGAACGTCGTCCACTGACTCGCCTCTTTTTCACTATCAGACACCTCCAGGAACTTCTTCATCTGGCAAGGCCAGCAAGGCTTTCCTGAAGGCCTTCGTAGCCAACAACAGAGCTCTGGATTGATCTGACTGCAGAAGAAATGGGCCGAGGTATGTGAGGCCTGACTGCAACTGTCCAAAGGTGAGTAGTAGTGTAGCAGTAGTAAGGCACACACCGCACATCTCCACCTAGCTTAATTTTTAGCTGGGCACTCTGGAGTGGGCGGGGTCTCAATCAGGCCTTATTTTGGGGGTAGGGATTATATTGGGTGCATGTGTAAAAATCAAGATAGGGCTTACTTTCTAAATAGGCTGTATTTTCGGGGAAACATGGTATAAACAAAACTTTCCTGGAATCTTTATACGGAACAAAATGGACGTCCTCTCTATCCTCTCGAACCAATCTGAATCGATCTGAATGTTGAGCCTTTGTATTTACCATGTATGTATTTTATTCCTGGATTTTCTTTTACCTTCAGATTTTTCGCTGTGCCCTCAAGACCCTACTGTTCCGACAGGCAGGGCTGTCTATTTAAATGATTTTAAATTGGAGTTTCAACTTGGGTTTTAAATTTCGGCCAAAACTGTTTAATGATTTTAATTAATTTTAATTATGATGCCTGTATATTTGCGTTTTAAATTGGCTGTACACCGCCCGAAGTCCTTTGGGAGAAAGGCAGTATATAAATAAAATAACCATTAACATTACCATTATCTATTTTACCCTGGAATTAGATCCTGTATTTTATTTTGTTCCTTTTTTAAATATGGTCATAAGATTAATCAATTAATAAAATATACATCTATCTATCTATTTATCTATCCATCCATTTATCCATCCATCTATTCACCATCCAGCTATCTATCTATCCATCCAACCAACCAACCATTTATCCATCCATCAATTCATCATCCATCTTACCATCTATTCCTATCCATCCAGCCATACTTACCAATCTGTCTATCCATCCATCCATCCATCCATCCATCCATCCATCCATCATCCACCTCTCTCTCTATCTATCTACCCACCCATCTAACCTTCCGTCCATTTATCCATCCATCTATTGACTATCCATCTTTCCATCTATTCCTATCCATCCATCCATCCATCCATCCATCATCTACCCATCCATACCTACCAATCTATTCATCCCACCCATATCTATCTATCTATCTATCTATCTATCTATCTATCTATCTATCTATCTATCTATCTATCTATCTATCTATCATCTATCTATCTAATGTATCCACCTGGACCCGGCTGTTTTGGCCCATTACTGTCCAGTCTCCAACCTTCGCTTTGTTGTGAAGGTTGTTGATAGTGTGGTTGCATGGCAGCTTCCCCGGTTCCTGGATGAAGCTGTCTATCTAGATCCGCTCCAGTCTGGCTTCCGGCCTGGGCACAGCACGGAAACAGCATTGGTCACGTTGGTGGATGATCTCTGGAGGGCATGGGATAGGGGCTGTTCCTCTATCCTGGTCCTATTAGATCTCTCAGCGGCTTTTGATACCATCGACCATGGTATCATGTTGCACCGGTTGGAGGGGTTGGGGGTGGGGGGCACCGTTCAACGGTGGTTCTCCTCCTATCTCTCTGACCGGTCGCAATCTGTGTTGACGGGGGCAGCGGTCGACTCCGAGGCGCCTTGTTTGTGGGGTGCCGCAGGGGTCGGTCCTTTCGCCCCTTCTGTTCAACATTTATGTAAAGCCGCTGGGTGAGATCATCCGTGGCTTTGGGGTGGAGTTCCATCAGTACGCTGACGACACCCAGCTGTACATCTCCACCCCAGGCCATCCCAACGATGCCGTTGAAGTGATGTCCCAGTGTCTGGAAGCTGTGCGGGTCTGGATGGGGAGAAACAGGCTCCGACTAAACCCCTCCAAGACTGAGTGGCTGTGGCTGCCGGCGTCCCGATATAGCCAGCTGACGCCATCGCTGACTATTGGGGGTGAGACATTGGCCCCCACGGAGAGGGCTCTCAACTTGGGCGTCCTCCTGGACGCACGGCTGTCTTTAGAAGAACACATGACGGCCGTGGCCAGGGGGGCTTTTTATCAGGTTCGCCTGATACGCCAGTTGCGTCCCTTTCTAGATCGGGACTCCCTACGCACAGTCACCCATGCTCTCGTGACTTCCTGCCTGGATTACTGCAACGCTCTCTACATGGGGCTCCCCTTGGGGTGCACCCGGAGGCTCCAACTGGTCCAGAATGCGGCCGCGCGGGGAATTATGGGAGCGACGTGGCGTTCCCACGTGACTCCTCTCCTGCGCGAGCTGCACTGGCTCCCGGTGGTCTTCCGGGTGCGCTTCAAGGTGTTGGTGACCACCTTTAAAGCGCTCCATGGCTTAGGACCTGGGTACTTGCGGGACCGCCTTCTGCCGCCAATAGCCTCCCACCGGCCAGTACGCTCGCACAGAGAGGGCCTCCTCCGGGTGCCGTCGGCCAGACAGTGTCGGCTGGCGACCCCCAGGGGGACAGCCTTCTCTGTGGCAGCACCCGCCCTCTGGAATGACCTACCCCAGGAGATATGCAGGATTCCAGATCTCCGGACCTTTCGTCGGGCCCTTAAAACCCATTTGTTCCATCTAGCTGGGCTAGCTTGATCCCCTCCTCCGTTTTTAAATTTGACATTGATTTTAAATTGGGTTGTTTTAATTCTTGGCCGAATAATATTTAATAATTTTTAATTGTTTTTAACTTTTGTATACCATGTTTTATTCTGGCTGTTCACCGCCCTGAGTCCTCAAGGAGAAGGGCGGTTTATAAATTGAAATAATAAATAAATAAATAAATATCTCTCTGTCTGCCCACCTGTCTTTTTTTGACCCAGCTGTCCACAATAAATGCCCATCCTATACTGAAATTGCAATAACAACAAGAAATATGAGAAATGTTTATATTCTCATACATGAAACATCTGCAGGAAAGCCACCAAGCTGAGAGAACATTAAGGACACCACCATTCAACCTTCAAATACAAATATTATCTTCTATGACAATTCATTATCCTCCTCTTTTGTACTTCAGGAAAAAAGCATCTATTATGGAGAAAAGCCTCATCTTCGGTCCCTACCGCTATTGTGCCATATGGTTGGATTGCTGCTTTTACTATTTCGTCTCCAAAATGTTCGTCAGTTCTAGCACTTACAAAGAAGCAGCTGTACACAAACCATGAATGAACGAAGTGGCGAGAACAGAACAATTTGTCCCCGGATTCACAGCTAGAGAAGCTGCGTGCAGAATTCAATATATTCATTGCAAGACAGGCCTTAAAATATTGCAAAGCCTTACGCCGAACCCTGTTTGGATAACCCTGTAAATTAATTTCTCAGTGCTCTGCAGGAAAGGTGAGTTATGTGGAAGGAGACAGAAATTCCCCATCAGCGTATCGTATGGAAATCAGATTTATGGACGGATGAGAATATTTACGATACCTTTACAAACCATTCTCAGGGAGCTGATGCGGAAATAATTAAGCAAGCAGTCGAGAGGCTATTGAGCTATTGAGCATCGCGCATTCATCTGGGATCTCAAACCATTGTCAAAACACAGACCACGCATATTTCCAAAGAATGAGCTCTCACAAGCAGGGATTTGACTATTTGGGGTTCCACCATACAAGGAAAAAGGGCGCCTGAGCGATGGATCTGTATACTTGCACATGAGAGCCAATTCATGACTGTGGATTTATTTATTAGAGTGAGTTTTATAGTTCCTGATCAAGATAACAGAACTGGACTACAAGTCCCCATAGTCCCTTCCAGCTTCTGTTCTGTTCTGTTCTGTCCCATCCCATATTCTATTCTATTGTTCTGTTGTTGTTTTTTTAAATCAAGTTTTATTTATTTATATACAAGTATTTTGAATATAGTGTATTGTCCAGATATACCATTTTACAAAAAGGAAAGGGGAAAAAAAAGATAACACATATAAAAGTAAAGGTTCCCCTCGCACATATGTGCAAGTCGTTCCTGACTCTAGGGGGTGGTGCTCATCGCCATTTCATAGCCGAAGAGCCAATGCTGTCCGAAGACATCTCATGGTCATGTGGCTGACATGACTAAAGGCCAAAGGTGCACGGAACGCTGTTCCCTTCCCACCAAAGGTGGTTCTTATTTTTCTACTTGTATTTTTTTACATGCTTTCAAACTGCTAGGTTGGCAGAAGCTGGGACAAGTCATGGGAGCTCACCCCATTACGCGGCGCTAGGGATTCGAACCTCTGAACTGCCGATCTTTCGATCAACAAGCTCAGCATCTTAGCCACTGAGCCACCGTGTCACCCTATAACACTTATACTGATAGCAATAATAACAATAACAACAACAACAATAATAATATAACAAAATAATTCTAACCATATTTATAATTATATTAGCAGGTTTATTATCATATTAATTGTACTAGCAGGCTTATAATTATAGACAACATTCATATTTTACTTACCTATAACAATATTCTTTCTTCATCTAATTTCTACCTCTTATCTCTAACCATTGATAAAACCTATTCCATGTTAAATAGTATTCTGTGTCTCCTTTATCTTTTCTTTACAATGTCAATCTATCCATCTCTGCAAAGTCCAATATTTTCCGGATTATATTTTCATCTGGTGGGATGTTCTCATTTTTCCAGTATTGTTCAAATACTATTCTCACTACTGTCAATACATGTAACGTTAAGTAGATAGTCCCTTTGTCATAATTCTCTGGTATTATACCAACAAAAATATTTCTGGTTTAAAATCTATGTGTTGCTTAATCATCTTCTCCAACCATATATGTATTTTTGTCCAATATTTTCTTGCCTTCACACATGCCCGCCACATATGATAATAAATATCTGGAGTCTGATTACATTTCCAACATTTGGCAGACATGTTGTTAAACATTTTTGCTAACCTAGCCAGTGGTTCGGTTCTGTTCAGTTCAGTTCTGTTCTGTTCCATCCCGTCCCATCCCGTCCCGTCCCGTCCCATATTCTATTTTGTTGTTCTGTTCTGTTCTGTTCTGTTTTCTTCTCTTCTACAGTACTGTACTGTACTGTACTGTACTGTACTGTACTGTACTCTACTCTACTCTACTCTACTCTACTCTACTCTACTCTTTATTCTGTCCTGTCCTGTCCTATCCTGACCACATCAAAATATTGAGTTTTACTCAATAGTGTAAGATAGTGAAGATCCCCAAAATGAATTCCACAAAAAGCATTATCTTGGAGCAAGAATGGTTTCCAGAGCTCTATAGGATCTCAGCATAGACATGCATTATGTATACATTGCCAATTTGATTTTTTTTTAAAAAAACAGATTAATTAAAACTGATACTCACAATTGCATAACGAGATACAGATGGCTTGAACTCTCGTAAATGTCTTCCAGGGCCACAATATTTTCATGCTTGATCCTATTTAAAAGAGAGTAGAACAAGGTTAAAACTAAGCGCCCAAGGATTGTACTTTTGTATAATTGAGCCAAATGGGTGACCTTGGGCCAGTCATTCTCTCTCCGCCCTCGGAAGCAGACAATGGCAAGCCACTTCTGAAATATGGCCAAGAAAATGACAAGGATTTGTCCACTAGGAGTCAATGCTGACTAAGAATGAGAGTCAAGATACGTCCATTTATCTATGGCATACAAAAACCAAGTAACCTCCTTTCTGCAAGGTTAAGAGGCTCTTCTTGAAGATTAAACAGCAGGGAGCAGCATCCGATTAACCGTGGTTAGGTTCAAAGGTTAAGCAGGCTTCGAGACTGAATTAGCACTTGATGAGAAATCTCAGGGCTCCAGAACAGACTGAGAAGTCAAAAACATGGTATATAAGCCAACAGAAAGCTATTTTTGCATTTTTGAGACGGTCACGGCCTGGAGGTGTTTCCGAGGTCACCAAGAGTCAACTTGAAGAAGTGATTTGTTCAAGCACCTGCTTCTCTCTAAAACATGGATTACCAATCCAAATAATTTAGACAGATGCTTTTGGAGCTCAACATAATTAAACAGGCTGGAAAGTGCGTTGATAATTGGTCTCATAGATTCCAAATCAACCCTGGTCTGAAAATTTATTCCAAGCGCTGGCTTGAATACATTCTGGCACTCAACTATTTTGAAAACCGATCTGACAATTATAAGGCACTTATAGCAGCACAGAAACATCCCTAATAAATAAATATTATGCTATACACATAAATTATAGTCAAGAGATATTGTACTATCTGTCTATCTGGACAGAATAATGTTATTTTTCATTCTGTTATACCATACTATGTCTAACTATAGGAAGAGGTAACATTCATGAAGTACAGGCCCTAAAAATTGAAGGTTTTGTGTGATTTTATGATTTTGAACATTTCTTGAAGTTAATATCTTCAATCATCTACAGGTTGTCTTTGACTTACGACTGCAACAGGGACCAGAATTTCTGTTACTAAGCAAGGTGAGTTATGCCTGTTGTAAGTAAAATCTGGTGTGTGTCCAAGCTGGGAGAGAAATAAATTGGAGGCAGGCTGCATTTTGGAAAGGAGGTCTCTGTTTATTAAGGAATTGAAAGCGAAGTAACGCAGCAATCGGTTCTGGGACAGCTGACAAAACAGTCTGGTGAGTGGATGGGTATTTTTGTGATTCTAGAACTTTGTGATTTAGATGCTCAGGTGCGTTGTAATATGTACTTTAGCCTGTCCTTGAATATGCTTTTAATATTCTAATTGTTGTTGCCCGATTCCTATTGTGGTTGTGAGGTTGTGTCCTGTCCTTGGAGCTGGGTGGGGAATGTAGATTTGATACGTCTTAATCTGATCAATTCCAGCCTTCTGTGGAGGCTGTAGCTGAAGGCGTTTTATTTATGAATGGAGTAGTTGGTGAAATTAAATATCCATTCACATCCATTTGCTTCTGGGAGGCCTTTTCTCAGTGGTGAAATGTAAAATTTGTTACTACCGGTTCTGTGGGCGTGGCTTGGTGGAAGGTAATGTGACTGGGTGGGCGTGGCCAACTTCTTTTTTTTTAACTTTTAAAAGTAAAAAAATGCTTTTAAAAGGCTCTGACGATCCCAGCTGAGCCACGTGATCATCAGAAGCTTTTTAAAAAACTTTTAAAAGCATTTTTTCTGCCGAAGAGATTGCAGAAAAAATGTTTTTAAAAGTAAAAAAAAAAAAGGCTCTGATGATTGTGCGGCTCAGCTGGGCATGGGTGGGGGGCAGGGATTTTTGCTACCGGTTCTCCGAACCACCTGCCTCCATCGCTACCGGATCAGGTGATCCGGTCCAAACCGGAAACATTTCACCCCTGCCTTTTCTCTTCCAGGAAGGGGGTCGAATTTGCTTGTCTGGGAAGCTGGGAAGATCACAAGCGGAGATCACATGATTCTGGGATCCTGCAACCATCATCATCACCTGTTGGTTGGTTGCCAGCACTCGAATTTTGATCACATGATTGTGAAGATGCTACAACAGTTGTTAAGCGCAAATACCGGTCAGGGGTGAGTGCTGTGGCAACTCTGAACGGTCCCTAAATTGAATGGCTGTAAATTCAAGGATTATCTGTATTAGAAATATGCTTTACTTTCTATATAATGTTCACGCTTGTTTAAAGTAAAAATTCATTCCAAAAGTATTTTCGGAACGTATAAATTTATTACAAAAAAAAGAAACAAACCTGTGCAAATATTTCTACAAAACTGAGAATGTTCCCATACTTACAAATTTGCCTAACAGATGCCCTCGTTATGGTATCTTTCCTATTGTGTTCTTTTCGATACACAATTTCATTTAACATATACATACACACACACACACACACACACACACACACACATTCATTCCTGATCATGTTTATTTGATCGCAGTACATATATTGTTTTGATAACGTGCTCTAAAATTCGAGCAGAACCAGATTTTTGGCTTTCCTCTCAAACCAAACCAGCATATGTCCTTCTCTGTAGGAAAACATACCCATCCCTCTCTTCCTTTCTGGGGTGAGCAGTGCTGCTGTTCAGTGGTGAAATCCAATTTTTTTTACTACCAGTTCTGTGGGTGTGGCTTGTGGGTGTGTCAGGGGAAGGATACTGCAAAATCCCATTCCCTCCCCACTCCTGGGGGAAGGATATTGCAAAATTTCCATTCCCACCTCACTCTGGGGCCAGTCAGAGATAGTATTTGCCAGTTCTCCGAACTGCTCAAAATTTCCGCTACCGGTTCTCTTTTTCCCCCTCCCCCTTTCCTTCCATTCCATTCCATTCCTTTCCCTTTCCTCCTTCCTCTTTTTTCTTTCTTCTTCCTCCTTCCCTTCCTCCCTCCCCCTTTCCTTTCCTTTCCTTTCCTTTCCTTCCATTCCCTTCCCTCCTCCCTCCCTCTTTCTTTCTTTCTTTCTTTCTTTCTTTCTTTCTTTCTTTCTTTCTTTCTTTCTTTTTCTTTCTTCTTCCCTCCCTCCCTCCCTCTCTCTTCCCTCTCTCGTTCCCTTCCTTCTTTCCTTCCTTTCTCACACATCCCAATCCAACTGCGTTCAACTCGCTTTTATGTTTCTCTGTCATCCCTCACATCCATCCCAAATACTTAGATATCCATTTTTATGGAAACTGTCAATTCCTTTCCAGCACACCATACACCATCCCACTGCCTAATGAACCCTTTCCATTCAATCCTTAAACTTGAATAGAGCCATTGGATTCTAGGTTTTATTTTTAAAGAAAAAAAACCGGCCCAAAGAGAGAGGATGAGTCATTATGCCTTACACAGGAGGGCTGGAGGCTCTGTGGAGAAAATTAAATGCTTGAAAGGTAATCAACCAAAGTAGATAATTACCACAGAAATAATAATTCATTGTTCCAAGTCAGTCTAAAACAAGTTGAAATGAAGCCACTTCCTTTATGGAAAAGGGAGAAGAATGAGAAAAGGCAATTAAATGAAAGATCCTGTGTGATGCTAAAGAGAGTTTAGTGTTGCCAAAGCTGAAATTATATTTTGCAGCCCCTTGTTTAGTTTGGTTAAAAGAAAGGGTGATGTTGAAAATTATTAGACCTAGAAGGATATGATATATGAGATTTGGGTGGCAGCGGGGGTGAAATCCAGCAGGTTCTGGAGAACTGGTAGCAGAAATTTTGAGCAGTTCGGAGAACTGGCAAATACCACCTCTGGCTGGCCCCAGAGTGCAGTGGGAATGGAGACTTTGCAATCTCCTTCCCCTGGAGTGGGAAGGAATGGAGATTTTGCAGTATATTTATTTATTTATTTATTTATTTATTGGTTCGATTTATATGCCGCCCTTCTCTGGAGACTCAGGGCGGCTTACAAAGCGTTAAGCAATAGCCTTCATACTTTTGCATAAACCTGCTTAGTAGGGCTTTTGCCCCCCCACCAAGCGGTGTTCTTTTTTATACAAAGTCAGCTTATTGCCCCCACAATCCAGGTCCTCATTTTACCTACCTCGGAAGGATGGAAGGCTGAGTCAACCTTGAGCCTGGTGAGATTTGAACTCGCAATAATTGCAGGCAGCTGGCCGCTAAGTGCTACTTAACAGCACCACCAAGGCTCTTCCTTTCCCTGGAGTGGGGAGGGAATGGGGATTTTGCAGTATCCTTCCCCTGCTATGCCCACCAAGCCACGCCCACCAAGCCACGCCACATCCACCAAGCCACGCCCACAGAACTGGTAGTAAAAAAATTTGGATTTCACCACTGGGTGACATGCCCACCTATGGCATACAAAAGTTAAATTCAGTGTTGGTTTTGGAAATCCTTTTATTAGATGAGCCATCCTGAGAATTTGGTATAAATAAAAAACCTAGAATATAACCAAAATACCTCTATGGCTACCTCTATAAGAAGAATATATTACAGGAAACAGATGGCAATTAAACAGAAAGGGTTACGATATGGTGACCTATGAGAATACTCCCTGGGCATAATTAAATTAAAACCCAGAGAAGTTTTAATATCAGATGGTTTCAAATGTCAATGGTTTTCATATATGCAACTTTCTCAGAACGGCTTAAAATTGATCAAGGAGTGAGTGTTTTTCAACAGAACCAAAAAACCACGTTTGAAATAGAATTATGAGCCAAGAGTGACTGCCAAAACGGATATTTTTTTCCTTAAAATTACCAACAGAAGAATTAATTACAAATTGCATAATAAGATGGGTGCAAAAATTTTCAATACAATATACAAATTAATCAATGGGAAAGCATGCGGGCAGATGGATTGAAATTTACCGTATGTTATAACCTTAAAGGAGATTTCTATACAAATGATACATAAATGGCAGCTATCACTGGATAAATTGTCAAAAAATGTACCAAAGTGACTTCAAGCATATGCTGTGAAAATTTTTTAAAAAATGTAAAAATCAAGAAGGAACATTTTGCTATCTCTGGTGGTCTTGCAAAAAAATAAAAAAGCAATATCGGACTGAAATACATATAATTTTTTAAAAAATTGAAACTTAATAGGCAATTCAGACCACAGACTTTCTTGCTGAAGGGCAAAACTTTGGGAAAATTACACTATTTCTATACATAATAACAGGAGCAAGAATCCTGTTAGCTTAATGTTGGAAAGATTGTATGATACTTATAATGGAAGAAGGGTTGCTAAAGCTGATGGAGAATAGATAGAGAAACTGATGGTTAAATTAGGTGGAGGAATATGGAAACAAATGGGAAGATATAAAAATTGTGGAAAGGAAATTAGGTACCTGTTTATGTTAAATGTAAAGAAACTATTTAGATTAAGAGAATATATTACAATGGTTGCTTAATTATTTCCGCATTAGCTCCCTGAGAATGGTTTGTAAAGGTATCGTAAAAATTCTCATCCGTCCATAAATATATATCTGATGTAGATGTAGATGTAGATATAGATGTGTGTGTGTGGCTTGGTGGGTATGGCAGAAGGATACTGTAAAATCTCCACTCCCACCCCACTCCAGGGGAAGGACACTGCAAAAATCCCCATTTCCTCGCGATCAGCTGGGACTCAGGAGGCAGACAATAGATGGGGGCAGGGTCAGTCAGAACTTTTACTATCGGTTCTCCGAACTACTCAAAATTTCCACTACCAGTTGTCCAAAACTGGTCTAAGCCTGCTGAAACCCACCTCTGATCTATATCTATCTATACCTACCTACCTAACTACCTTCCTCTCTCTCTCTTAATCTAATCTAATCTAATCTGTCTGTCTATCTATCTATCTATCTATCTATCTATCTATCTATCTATCTATCATCTATTTATCTATCTATCTATCTATCTATCTAGTTACTATGGTTTTTGCTATTTCATACTATTTCTTTTTATATCTCTATCTCTTGTCTATTTCTCTCTTTTTGGGGTTTTTTTTAAAAAAAATTATCTTTATGGTTGTTTTTCTGAACTTTTTTTTAATAAAGTGGAAGAATTTCTCTTCCATTTAAAAAAAAAAACAACCCTGTAGTTTGTTGAAGGAAATGAAAAGTGGTTACTCAAAGCAAGGCGGATTAGAGAGGCTTTCCACTCAACAGGATTCCCTGAAGAGCAAGCGTTCCTGTTTTTACGTCGCCATAGCAATAGTCTCAAAACAAGAGCAGAAACAACTTATCTCATCCTGTGAAAGGATTTACTCTGTTCTGTTTTACTCAGAACAACCACAACGGTTTTTAGATCTCAAACATGGCAATTTAGACATCCTGAGAAAGTCAATGATGGTATCCCCACAAATTTGAACAGCACAAGAACTTGAGACAAGATAAAGGAGAAATAAATATGGTGGATGTTAAGAGAAGGACAGTGTTGGAAAGGACTTTGGAAGTCTTCTGGTCCAGTCCCCTGCTAAGACAGGAAGCCCTTTCAGACAAATGATTGTCCAATCGCTTCTTAAAAACTTAAACTTAAAAGGCAGGACCAGGGGTGACATGATAGCAGTCTTCCAATATCTCAGGGGCTGCCCCAAAGAAGAGGGAGTCAAGCTATTCTCCAAAGCACCTGAGGGTAGAACAAGAAGCAATGGCTGGAAACTAAGGAGAGAAGCAACCTGGAATTAAGGAGAAACTTCCTGACACCAAGAACAATTAAACAGTGGAACAACTTGCCACCAGAAGTTGTGAATGCTCCAACACTGGAAGTTTTTAAGAAGAGATTGGGCAACCACTTGTCTGAAATGGTGGAGGGTTTCCTGCCTAAGCAGGGGGTTGGACTAGAAGACCTCCAAGGTCCCTTCCAACTCTGTTATTCTTGTTACTCTGGAACTACATTTGCAGATGTTGTAGACAAAAGGTCCTCCATTTTATGTCCAAGTGCCACAACGAAAATAAAAAACAGAGGCAACATCTATCAAATCTGTAGGTAAGAAAGTTCTGCCTAGAGACGGTGGGTAATAATTCCCAAACCATTGCTAAGAAACACAGTCCCACACAATTACATAGGTCAAAGGGCCAACTGATTATGCCATGGAGTAGAAAACATTTTTCTCTCCTGTCATCTTCTGCGGTGAGTGTGCCAATCATTTCTTCCTTCACTAAATGATTGGAGGGTGTTTTTCGATGCAGTGAATAATACACCATTGTTCCTTGGCTGTCCATGGTGTTTAATTGGCATTAAATCATACCTGGATTTTTCTCACCTCAGGAAAAAACAAACAAACAGGCCTTTCTTTACAGAGTGATTCATTCAACACGCAACTGAATCACTTTCTCAAAATTGCAAGAACGGGCAAGAATCAACCACACAAAGCACATGAACAGAGAAAGCAAAGATAAAATGAATGAATAATAATAATGAGGAGGAGGAGGAGCAGGAGGAGGAGGAGGAGGAGGAAGAGGAGGAGGAAGAGAAGATCTTGTGGGACTTTTGAATACAGATGGATCGTCACTTGGATCACAACACAACAGATATCACAGTTGTCAAAAACCAAAACGTAGAGTTTATTGACATTGCAGTACCAGGAGACTCCAGAGTTGAAGAAAAAGAACTGGAAAAAATCACGAAATATCGCGACCTGGCCATCGAAACTACACAGCTATGGATGAAACATGTCACAGTGATACCCATTTTCATCGGGGCACTTGGTACCATGCCCAAGAATTTTGCAAAACACATCAACAAATTGCAGCTTCCTGCAATAACACCAGCGGAACTGCAAAAAACTGGACTACTTGGAACATCGTACATCTTAAGAAGGTATTTGGTTGAGACCTGGGATGCTGGCAGCAACCCGTATCAACCATTAGCCCCAGTCAATGGTATTTGTGATATGTTTTTGAATGTCCAGTTGACTGAGTTTCATGTTTAATGAATAAAGTATATAAAGGAGGAGGAGAAGAGGAGGAAGAGGAAGAAGAAGAAGAGGAAGAAGCAGGAGGAGGAGGAGGAGAAGGTATTTTGTTGATACCCAAGATGCTGGCAGCAACCTGTATCAACCATTAGCCCCAGTCAATGGTATTTGTGATGCGTTTTTGAATGCTCAGTTGACTGAGTTTCATGTTTAATGAATAAAAGAGATAATAATAACAAAGATAAAACAAAAACCAGCAACAGGAGGAATTTCATCGCGTTGCCTGGTTATTCTTGAGTCAGACATGGATCACCAATGAAAGTTGCAAGTGGTCCTCGACCTACGACCACAATGGACCCCAAACTTTCTGTTGCTGAGTGAGATGGTTCTTAAATGAGTTTAATACCATTTTATGATCTTTTTTGCCCCCATTGTTCAACGAATCAGTGCGGAAGTTAAGTTAGTCACACGGTTATTAAGTGAATCAAGCATCCCCGTTGACTTTGCTTGTCAGAAGTTTGCAAAAATGGATCACGTGACATCCAGGGACACTGCAACCGTCATAAGTATGAACCAGCTGCCAAGTGCCTGAATTTTGATCACATGACCATGGGGTTCAGAGGCGGGTTTCACATAATTTTACCACTGTTTCGCCGTGCACCGTTGATCTTCCCAGGGTTTCTTTTCTTTTCCAATAGTTCAATAAATTTTACAAATAAATAAATTTTAATCAAGGAAGACATGAATTAGATCATCCTACCCCTCACTCTCAAAGTTGCAAATCAGTTCATTGCCTTGAAAATGAACTGTTCGCTAACTCCACTTCTTTATCTAAAATCTCAGAAAGCGATGGAGCTGTATTTACTACATAATTACCAGGGGGAAAAAATGCATGTTTTTAATTAACTGTGATTAATTATGATGGGGAAGTTCCATACTGCCCCATAATAAATCACACACACCCTTTTTTCCCCCAGTTGATGCAATTTAATTAAAGAGCATAACGAGATGAGCTATACTTGAATTTTAAAAATCACATATATAATCACCCTATCCTTTGAAATATGATAGAATTCTTTATTGGCCAAGTGTGATCGGACACACAAGGATCGAGATTGTGTTGTATTTATCTATGTATATAAGACACCGAATAACATGAAAGATGAGAATATTTCACTGGAAAATAATTATAAATGCTCTTTATTAAATATTCCATGTATCAACTAAGACATTGACTTTATTGCTGGTAGCTTATTTTTGGAGGGAGGGAAATTTAATATTGCCTTTAGGATTCTCATCCGTTAAAAAGATCTGAGATTTATTAATAATATGCACAGTGAAATGGTAAATGCTAGATCAATAAATGTACAAACATGTAAAATTATATATCTAATGCATTAATGACTATTCAAATTTAATATGCAGCTGAAAGTTTTGACTAAAGGCTGCGATACCGAATTAACGACTAAAACATTGGATATTTATTTTAGACTGAAAGGCCCTTTTGAATTTAGTATTCACGTATTCATATTATTCCATACTGCAAAATAATAATAATAATAATAAAATGGTAAAGCAATACCATTTCTTAACACCGTAATATCAGTTTCTTCCTTCTCACATAGATAATTTGCCCATCTTTACAATTTCCAGATACTGAACAAGCTATTCCTTTTTTGATGGAAGGATAGAATTTATCAACTCAATATTGTTGCTACCGAATTATAAACCGAATGTGGTTTTGAGGGATTCTTGAATTCTGAATATTCATAGATGAAACATAGATCTTATTTATGTATAAGCAGACCAGGGGTGGGTTTTAAATTTTTTTTACTACTGGTTCTGTGGGTGTGGCTTATTTTGTGGGCGTGGTTTGATGGTCATGTGACACACAATTTGAATTGGGACTTGAGAGGCAGAGAATAGATTGGGGGCGGGGCCAGGCAGAGGTGGTATTTAGCGGTTCTCCGAACTACTCAAAATTTCCACTACCGGTTTGCAAGAACTGGAGAGAGTAGCAACTCACCACTGAAGCACACCGACCATTGAACCAATATATTTTAGCGTCTTTCTAATCAAAATGTATCAAGAAGAGAATTAAAATAATGTTTTGCACCGTTTTAGGAAAAATGGCACTTTCCGATGTTCCTTTCAGCCTGCTTAGATATTGCTGGATTCCAAGTTCCAACAGCATTGTAATTTAATCAACAGAAAAGCAGTGGTTGAAGAGGTTTCACCATGATTTATGTTTGACAGCTGAGCATGTGGTGGAGCTAAAGAACACGCGAAGGTAAATTTGTCAGCAAAAGCGTAGGAGAAAATGGATGACTTATTAGGGCATCTGGCTTTTAATCAGCATTTTTGGTGTTTTCTTGTGGTTCCCCAGACAAATAGAGAACAGATGGCATACTGAGAAGAAGTCCTCAACCGAAAAAAGACGGAAAGACAGAAAGAAAAACCACAAGTAAGATCCGAGCTAGTTTGTTATAAATGTCAATTAATGGTCTTTTGGCTATCAACAATGAGTAACTCATTGTAACTCCGGGGTTTCATTAATGAGAAATAACGGACTCAAAGCTTCGGAAATGAAACTTCATTCATATATAATGATATATAACTTCTTCTTCAGATAATCACTTGGTCAAGCTGCCTTTTTGCCAGTTTCAACCAAGTTCAGAGGCATCTTTTCGTGATCTTGATTCCATCCCTCTGTTTATGCAGCCTAGAAATGCTACTTTCTTTCTTTCTCCACTTATGAGATCTTATGAACGTTAAGGCAGGAATATTTAAGTGCTTAGGTAAACCGAACCTTTTGATTCTCTGTAAGTGGAAATGTAGGAAATACTATCAACGTATTAAGAGCAAATCCCTCTCGGTGTTTATTCAGCCACAGACCTATTTCAACCCTGCGTGTAATGAATTTTGATATTTAATACCCCAGACCTCCTTGTAAAAAACCGACAAAGCATGCTAGAAATGTCATTATTCTTCCCCTTAACAATTTGAATGATTTACATTTAGGTGTTATATTTTAATGTATGCCGATTAGTGTACATTCAAAGTGACAATAAAGCTATTCTATTCTATTCTGTTCTGTTCTGTTCTGTTCTGTTCTGTTCTGTTCCGTTCCCTTCCATTTCCCTTCCCTTCCCTTCCCTTCCTTTCCCTTCCTCTCTTCACTTCTCTTCTCTTCTTCCCTCCTCCTCCTCTTCTCTCCCCTCCCCTCCCTTTCCCTCCCCTCCCCTCCCCTCCCCTCCCCTTCCCTTCCCTTCCCTTCCATATTTTCTCTTCTCTTCTCTTCTCTTCTCTTCTCTTCTCTTCTCTTCTCTTCTCTTCTCTTCTCCCCTCCCCTCCCCTTCCCCTCCCTCCCCTTCCCTTCCCTTCCATTCCATATTTTCTATTCTATTCATTCTCTTCTCTTCTCTTCTCTTCTCTTCTCTTCTCTTCTCTTCTCTTCTCTTCTCTTCTCTTCTCTTCTCTTCTCTTCATCCCTTCCCTTCCCTTCCCTCCCCTCCCCTCCCATTCCATTCCATTCCCTTTCCTTCCCTTCCCTTCCATTTCCCTTCCCTTCCCTTCCCTTCCCTTCCTTTCCCTTCCTCTCTTCACTTCTCTTCTCTTCTTCCCTCCTCCTCCTCTTCTCTCCCCTCCCCTCCCTTTCCCTCCCCTCCCCTCCCCTTCCCTTCCCTTCCATATTTTCTCTTCTCTTCTCTTCTCTTCTCTTCTCTTCTCTTCTCTTCTCTTCTCTTCTCTTCTCTTCTCTTCTCTTCTCTTCTCTTCTCTTCTCCCCTCCCCTCCCCTTCCCCTCCCTCCCCTTCCCTTCCCTTCCCTTCCCTTCCCTTCCATATTTTCTATTCTATTCATTCTCTTCTCTTCTCTTCTCTTCTCTTCTCTTCTCTTCTCTTCTCTTCTCTTCTCTTCTCTTCTCTTCTCTTCTCTTCATCCCTTCCCTTCCCTTCCCTTCCCTCCCCTCCCCTCCCATTCCATTCCATTCCCTTTCCTTCCCTTCCCTTCCCTTCCATTCCATTCCATTCCAAATCAAGTGTATTTAGTTAGGGTGAGACCTGCATCACAAATCTTTGGAAATAATTGGAATCAAACACAAGCTGGCACCTCCACCCTCCCTTAAGGACCTTTCTGAAAATCCAAGCAAAAAAAAATATTCCAAGCAGGATTGCAGCTGCTTCAAGGCCAGGCAAAAAAAACCCTTCACCCATCAAGCAAGCGAGCTCTTGCAGGAATTTTGCAGGGCAACGAGGCCGGTGTTAATTAAGCAGCGGCCTCTTGTCTGCTCCTTAAGATAGTCCCTCTGTGCCACACTCTGCCTTCTGCCGGTTGGCAGGACACAAAATTCACTTCGCACTTTTTTCTAGGAGCAGCTGCCCAAGAATAAGAAAGCATCGCAGGCTGATGTACACACAATCCCTCTTTGTGCGACGAAATTAAGGGGGCGGCTAGCATGCAGCGTGAAGGCCATCATCCTCCAGCCAACTGTTCTACTTCATCAGTCCGGAGTTGGTACGGATTTTAGCAAACAGCTCTGAATCTCCAAATGGTACGTTGGGGGCTAAATCACTTGTCTGCTTTCTAAGACAGGGAGATGATAGAAGAGAATATATAGGTACCGTATATGTGGTACCTCGCTCAATGGTAGTAACTGTGAGAGGGATCTTGGAGTCCTCGTGGACAATCACTTAAATAGGAGCCAGCCGTGTGCAGCAGCTGCCAAAAAAGCCAACACAGTTCTAGGTTGCATCAACAGAGGGATAGAATCAAGATCACATGAAGTGTTAATACCACTTTATCATGCCTTGGTAAGGCCACACTTGTAATACTGTGTCCATTTTTGATCGCCACGATGTAAAAAAGATGTTGTGACTCTAGAAAGAGTGTGGAGAAGAGCAACCAAGAGGATTAGGGGACTGGAGGATAAAACAGAAATTGGGTATGTCTAGTTTAGTTAAAAAAAAAAAGGACAAGCGGAGACATGATAGCAGTCTTCCAATATCTAAGGGGCTGCCCCAAAGAAGAGGGAGTCAAGCTATTCTCCAAAGCACCTGAGGGCAGGACAAGAAACAATGAATGGAAACGAATCAAGGACAGAAGCAACCTAGAACCAAAGAGAAATTTCCCGATAGTGAGAACAATTAATCAGTGGAACAACTTGCCTCCAGAAGTTGTGAATGCTCCAACACTGGAAGTTTTTAAGAAGGTGTTGGATAACCATTTGTCTGAAGCGGTGTAGGGTTTCCTGCCTAAGCAGGGGGTTGGACTAGAAGACCTCCAAGGTCCCTTCCAACTCTGTTATTCTATTCTAATATGTAAAGCTGGGGATTGAACTGGGGACAGGGGAGGCTCAGTGCTTTCTGAGCTTGGTGGTTTTCTTGGAGAACAAGTCCCTGCAGCTTTCAGCTTTTCAGAAGTGGCTTGCCATTGTCTTCTTTCTAGGGTTAAGAGGGTGACTGGCTCAAAGCCAATTAGCTAGCTTTATGTCTGATGTGGGACTAGAACTCATAAATTTCTGGATTCTAACTTGGTGTCTTTAACCATGGCATCAAACTGGTTTTCTCAGACTTTCTCAGATTTTTCCTTCCTTCCTTCCTTCTTTCTTCCTTTTTCTTTCTTTCTTCTTTCCTTCCTTCCTTCCTTCCTCCCTCCCTCCCTCCCTCCCTCTTTCTTTCTTTCTTTCTTTCTTCTTTCTTTTTCTTTCTTTCTTTCTTTTTCTCTCCATCTTCTCTCTCTCTCTCTCTTTCTTTCTTCCTTCCTTCCCCCTCTCTTTCTTTCTTTCTTTCTTTCTTTCTTTCTTTCTTTCTTTCTTTCTTTCTTTCTTTCTTTCTTTCTTTCTTAATATGGCTACCCAACTCTCACACTCCACGCATCATACAACATATACTGGATTTTCAGAGTTCCTGAACAACATGTCAACAGTACTAAGTTCTACCATACAATTTTAAAAAGAATCATATTTTTTTTCCAAATAGTTTGGCTGGGCTCCAGATTTTTTCTCCCTCTAGTGAGCCTCAGAAACCCAGCTCCGGAAACATTATTTATTCTAAAATTTTACCTTCTGTCATTTCCCCCCATTGACCTCTAAAAGCATCAAGTACAACATTAAAAGAAGATAACCCCAAATAACTCTGCGAGCGAAACATTGTCATAGCTGCCAAAAACAAGAGAAAAACAAGGATGAAATCTGTTTTTCTTGCAGTAATAATCAGAGGAACTTCAGATGGTCCAAATCATTACAAAAAACTTGAAGAAACCTGGCCAATAAAAGAACAATACTAGAAACAGAAACTTACTCATATGGGTGTAGAAAATTTGGAGAGAATCCACATTAGATCCGCCCTTATACAGGTGGTCTTCAAACTGAAACCACAATTGAGCCCAAAATTAATGTTGCTAAAGGAGGCAGTTGTTAAATGAGGTTTGCCCCATTTTACGACCTTTCTTTGGTTGTTAACAACCTTTCACGGTTGTTAAGTGAATCATTGCAGTTGTTAAGTGAGTCGCAGGGTTGTTAAGTGAATCTGGGTCCCTCGTTGATTTTGTTTGTCAAAAGGTCACAAAAGGGGATCACATGACCCCGGGAACACTGCGACCGTCATAAATATGAGTCAGTCTGAATTTTGATCATGTGACCATGGGGATGCTGCGGCGGTCATAAGTGGGAAAAACAGTCGTAAGTCCCTTTTTTTCAGTGCCATTGTAGGTTTGAATGGTCACTAAAGGAACTGCTGTTAAGTTATCTGTATTCAGAGATAGTATTCAGCCAGTTCGTACAGCTTCGCGCGAACCGGTAGTGCCCCAACTCTATGATGTCCTACATAGACATGTTTTTGAGGTCAAGTGCGCAGAAGGTGCGCACGTGGAGCAAACCAGTAGCAACAAAATATGAAACCAACCGCTGCCTGTATTCCTAGTGTATCTCTTTCGACAACATTTTATGACAATTTTTTTTTTTTTTTTTTTTTTTTGCTTGCAAAGGAAGACGCAAAGCAAAGGATTTTGGGATAGTTGATTATGTGGAAAGCCGAGCTGGTATTAGTGTATCGACCATCCAGAAATTCAAGAACCCACAGAGATTTATCGTTTCAATCCATTTTAGTTTACTGAGCTATTCTGTTTTGTCACTAGGTGGCCACCGACACGGAGGGAACCTTTCCCGAATTTTCTCGCGAAGAAACAAGTTTATTTGAAGAATATCGACCACAGAAAGCAAAACTTCCTCATTTTTGTTTGCTGAAAGTTGAAACTCATTAACAGACCCGCCCAGGCGAAATAGAAAAAAAAGCACAGGAAATCTTGTGGCTGCTATCGGGAATATCTAAACTCGACTCTCTTCTGTTTCTGAAGATAAATCTCTTATCTTTGCCCCCCTTTTTTTTCTTAGTCAGTTCCAGTTCCTTCTAACAATCAATTAAAAGACACCACTCCAGAGCTGAGCTTTTTCTAAATCAAAGCCTTTGCAGATCTCCAAAACCACCCAGGTTTTGCCACTTGTTTTCATCATCATCCGGGCAGTTTTATCATTTTGGATCTGGAGCCTCAGAAGATTTAAGTTTTGCCTGCAAACAACTAGAAAGTTGTCAAACCAGAATTTAATAGAATAACAGAGTTGGGACCTCAGCAGTTTTCTAGTCCAACCCCCTGCTCAGACAGGAAACCCTATACTATTTCAGAAACGGTTCTCCAATCTCTTCTTAAAAGCCTCCAGGGATGGAGCAGCCACAACTTCTGGAGGCAAGAGGTTCCCCTGGTTAATTCTCCTCACTGTTAGGAAGTTTCTCCTTCATTGCTTCTCTCCGTGATGAGTTTCCATCCGTTGCTTCTTGTCCTGCCTTCAGGGGGTTTGGAGAAGAGGTTGGCCCAGGGGTGAAATCCAAATTTTTTTTTACTGCTAGTTCTGTGGGCGTGGCTTGATGGGCGTGGTGTGACTTGGTGGGCGTGGCTTGGTGGGCGTGGCAGGGGAAGGATACTGCAAAATCTCCATTCCCACCCCACTTCAGAGGAAGATACTGCAAAATCTCTATTCCCACCCCACCCTGGGTCCAGCCAGAGGTGGTATTTGCCGGTTCTCCGAACTACTCAAAATTTCCACTACCGGTTCTCCAGAACTTTTCAGAACTTGTTGGATTTCACCCCTGTGTTGGCCCCACTCCTCTTTGGGGCAATCCCTCAAATATTGGAACGCTTCTATCATGTCACCTCTAGTCTTCGTTTTCATTTCACTGCTGGTGAAATGCTGCAGGTGGCTCAGCAGACTAAAGCATTGTGATTAACATCAGCTGTCTGCAATTACTGTAAGTTCGAATCTCACCAGGCTCAAGGTTGACTCAGCCTTCCATCCTTTCTAAGGTAGGTAAAATGAGGACCCAGTTTGTGAGGGCAATAAGCTGACTTTGTATAAATATATAAAAGTATCAAGGCTATTGCTTAACGCACTTAAAGCTGCCCTGAGTCTCCGGAGAAGGGTGGCATATAAATGAAATTTTAAAAAAATTATGATAGTTTTGCTAGTTAAAGCAGTGGATTCTGTAGCCCTGCAGTCCATTCTACTGCCAGATTCTGTAGAATATTTGAAATTTAGATTTAAGGATTTATATAACACGTAACATCTGTAGGTTTACAGGGCTAACCTTTGAATCCCAATGGACTGACTTCAACTGAGATTTTAATCCCTTCCCTTAATGGAGAAGGATGCTCCCAAAATGATTTTGGTTCCTTGAAGAAATGGCAGCATGAAATCAGTCTGGGTTTATGACAATTTGCCACAGCCAACTCGCGTGGCCAACTCGCCGCAGGACAAGATATTACGTTAATATCAAAGAAACGGCGGAGAACAGAATCGTGAAAGAAAGGATGCAAAACGAGAAACTGAATGACCCGTGAATGGCAAAAATTAAAATAACATTTATTTACTTTAAATAATTAACACTGAACGGTTAAATTGTTCCACAGTGAGTTGGCTGCGGTGAGCCCCATTCCGAATCTGTCTCGCTTGACAAGATGAGCAACTCAAAATTAAGTTTGTCTTTGTGAACATTGTACATTTTCTGCTTTTATTTCCTTGGGCGATTAAGTTAAACAACTACCCCATTCAAGAGAAAGACTTCTCTTGGGGTAATAATATTTGAACAAGAAATCAGAAGAAAGTATCTCTTGTGGGCGATTGTTTTTTTTAAGAATCCATGTTTCCAGTTTGAATAAATCCTCCCTGTATTTTTTGTTCCTTTATTACAGGGGATACTACATCATCCAGCGTTTTAATGAAAACTGAGCCAGTAAACCCCAGATTCTAAGTGAGATTGTGTATCGTTGTTTCCTTTGATTAGATGCTTTTATTTCTACCTCTTGTCTCTACCCATTCATAAAAGGATATACTGTATTTTTCGAGGTATAAGATGAACCGAACTTAGTTTTTGGGGAGGAAAATAAGAAAAAAGCTGATTGGCAGGTGGTTCGGCCTTCCGGAATACCCCCCATCAGCTGTTCCCAGAGGTGAATTTTAGCAACAGGTTCCTTGGTTGTGAGCTGTGTGTCTTGCTTTTTTTTCTGCCTCTGAAATTTCTTTTTTTCCTGCCTCTGAAAGTCCCCGAAACAGCTTCAGAAAAAAAGCTTCTGAAACTCTGTTTGGAGGCTTTTTTTTTTTTTTTGAAGCTTCATTTCTGATGCTTTTTTCAGCCTCTGAAGCCTCCATTGGGTGGGGCTACATTGGGAGTATAAGACGCACCCAGATTTTCACCCTCTTTTGGGGGGGGGGGGGAAAGGTGCGTCTTATACACCAACAAATACAATAGTTAGGAACATTTGAGATTGTGCTGAAATGGATAGATTAACTTTAAAAATTAAAGATAAAGAAGACTCAGAATATTATCGGACATGGAATAAATTTTATGAATGGATTAGATGCTTTTTATTAAGCAATCCTTTAAAGCACAAAAAAATTGCAGACTTCTGTCTTTGCAAACCCAAAATATATTTGTACCGTTTCAGCAAAGGGGTTAATTCACCAAACGACATCAATTAGATTGGATGATCCTGATAGCAGTTATGCAACAAAACAGCCGAAGACAATTTGATTAGAGGCCAGGAGAAAGTACACAAAATGGCTGTTGCACATATTTAAAAATTAAGTGTCTGTGTTCCCTGGAGCTGCTGTGCAACCTTGGGAGAAGGTGCACCTTCTTAAAGCTTCACAATCAAGGGCCACAGTTGTTCTTTCTTTCTCCCCTCCCAACTTTATTCCCAAAGGCTAACTCAAACCTGTTGAAATTAGCTTGTTTTCCAGTCCAGTGGGCAACTACGCAAAGCTTTTGCGGACTTTTTGAAAAGAGCCTAGTCAATTTCTAAATCCCTTATGTGCTGCGGATTTCTTTCACCCTGTCAGATGCGCAAAAGCTGTAACGATATGGTGATGCACCCGTCATGGGGATGTTCTCCACTCGAGCAAATAGACGATTACGCAGCCATTCCAGGAAATTCAGGGAAAGAAAGAAGGCCTCTGTTTTTTTTTTCTTTCCCTGAGCAAGCTTGGCTTTTACACAATTAAAATATACAAGATTCTCTCCGGCAGGTTTGAAAGGTAAAAAGTCAATGCAACTCCTGTTCGTATCCTCGCTCGAGGGAAGAACAAATCCTAGCTGGGACTTTCTGAGCTTCTGTTTGCCTTGGTATCTGTCCCCTGGCCTCAATATTAATACTCCAATTAATTGCTAGCAGAATCTGAGGCTTTTAAAATTCTTTTTAATTCTTATTCAGGGAGTTAAGAGAACCGATGTATGAGGTCACTGCCTTGTTGGGATTCGCTGTAGGAGGAGTAAAGACCCCAACTCTGTGGTTGGGTCTCTCTCTCTGTCTCTGTCTCTCTCTCTCTCTCTCTCTCTCTCTCTGTCTGTCTGTCTCTCATTCACGGAGTTAAGAGAACTGATATATGAGATCACTGCCTTTTTTGGGATTCTCTATCAAAGGAGCAAAGACCCCCAACTCTGTGGTTGAGTCTCTCCCTCTCCCCCCACTCTTTCTCATCAAACACCACACAACCTCTGGATTGCTTTAGGATCAGATACTTCTTCAGACCCTGTTTTGGCTCCCGAACCAACTTATGGGTTTGTGAAAGTATGGAGGACATCTGGGAGTGTTGAAAGAAATATCTTTCTGGGTTTAGTTCCAAGTGGGGGAAGAGACACTGTTGGGCTTTGACCTTGAGCTTGTATTCTGATTGGTTGTCGGACTCCCATGGGGTCATGCAGGGGTAACTTTGTAGATTGTCTTCTGAATCCCAGGCTTGGTTGACTCCTGCTGGGTGATGATGTAATGAAAGGGCTTTGGGCAATTCCTACTATGGCTCTGACTGAAGGAAGTAGATCTTTGTTATGTAGAATAGACTGGCTCAGGCCTTAATGGTCCATTGACAAAGGTGGGGATGGGGCTGAATTTCTGCCTCCCTCTTAGGGGGAAATATTCTGCCCTTTTAATATTTCCTAAAATACCTTATTTTCCTAGGAGAGAGGTGGGTGCTAACTTTCTACAATGGTGTGAAAGACTCAGCGATTGGACCTCTTGGGAATAAGACAGTAACAGTACAATACTGCCTCTGTTGTTGTAGCTGGACTTTAATTGTTGACGTTACTGGCCCTTCACAATATTTGGTGAGCTTGGATTTTGGCTTGTAGACCATTCTCTGTTGCTTCTACTACCATAGTCAACACAATGCATCATTCTGGACAACCATTTCAGTGCATAAGCTCGCTACCGTCAACATATATAACCTCAAAGTTCCCCAAAAAAATTCCAAGTTTTTTTCCCCTATGAAACCCAAAAGAAAAGTGTCTCTGGTTTGAAATAATCTTTTTTTTAATCCCACGAGCCACCAAGTTCGTCTGCTTGTTCCTTTTAACGCAGAAAGAGAGTCACACGCAAACATCAACGGCTCATCCCACAGTTTAAGCTTCTTCCTGGATCAAAACTGCTCAACCAAGCTGTAAATCTGCCTGCAGGTTTTCGAGGAAGCGGTGACTTAAAACCCAACAGACAACTCACTTCCATTCGCTTGTTTCGTTTCGGAGTACTCTAAAAGTTAGTGCGTTTTTTCTGAACTTGGTTTCCTCTTTAATTTGGAGCCAGGTAGCTTCCATTTCTCTCTGCTTCACTTCTACCCCGATTTGAGTTTGTCTCACCTAAGATATTTTCAATCTATTCTGTATTTACAGGGCCATGCTATTTAAACATGGGATCACGCCAGCAGTGGGTTTCCAATATTCTTACTACTGGTTTGCCCCATGTGTGTACACTCACTTCACATGTGCACCTTCCCCGCATGCATCCAGCCTTGAAAATGTGCTTAAACAGGACAGCATAAAGCCAGGGCTGAGGCGGGCCCACCCAGCGGGCCCACCCACGATCTTCGCTATCAGTTTGCCTGAACTAGTATGAACTAGCCTGTGTAGCGTAGAGGGCTAATGCCTCCTACTAAAGGCAGCAATTAACACCAGCTGCCTGTAATTTCTCTGAGTTCAATCCTAGCCAGGCTCAAGGTTGACTCAGCCTTCCATCCTTTCTAAGGTGGGTAAATTGAGGACCCCGTTTATGGGGGCAATAAGCTGACTTTGTATAAATATACAAAAGTATGAAGGCTATTGCTTAACGCATTGTAAGCCGCCCTGAGTCTCCGGAGAAGGGCGGCATATAAATCAAATTAAAAAAAAAACTGGCTGAATCTGGATCACGCTAGTAATTAAACCATGAATACAGAGGTATTCAATATGCTGGCTTAAGAGGAAGTAAGGAGGTACCGTTTCAATTACATTATATCCTTTATGGATTTGGGAGTGCGTTATATTTGCTGTGAAAGCACATTATCTTGCAGGTCTCCAGTCTTAAATATCAAGTTAATATCTCTGCTGCCTAAGGCAAAACTTACGCATTACTTCTGTCTAGTCTCAGGTTAGCCTAAAGGAGACAGGAAGACGATTCCGATTAGCATGTCGTAAGCGTCCTTTAAGATTTCAACCAATTAATTTCACTTTATCTGTAGAAATGGGTTGTTAAACCATTTATTTATGGTAGGACAAGATTCAAGGCAGTGCTAAAAGGACAAAGCAGTCTAAAAATAAACGAGGACTTATTACAAGATGACAGATTTGTGGATCAACTGTATCCAGCCGAATAATTTTACAATCCTTTAAAAAGTGCAGACAAAATACTTTGTATGCTTTAAGTTGGCAACAAGGAAAGTGTGAGAAAAGAGGATTGTGCTAGGATCACAGTCCAAAAAAACAAAAGACATTTCTTTGCAAGGCGCTTGGAATGTTATACGCATGCAAAATGTTCCTTAACTTGCCCCCTCCCAAAAGGAAAAAAAAAATAAACTCATCTTAGAGGGGTTCTGAAGACAGCAATGCAGAGGATAGAAGGAATTATCTTGAAGGACAAGAGAACTCGACTTCAAACCCAAGAATACACTAAGTTGGAAGCTTGTCCACCCCAAGGACCCAGACATAAACTGAGCAATGTGGTATATGCAATACAATACAGTGAGCCATGGGCAGATCTATAGATTGGGGAAACAAAACAGCCACTTCACAAGCGCATGGCTCAACATAGGAGAACAACCACATCAGGACTAAATTCAGCAGTCTATCTGCATTTAAAAGACACAGGCCACTTTGAAGACAACAAAGTCCACATTTTGGATAGAGAAGATCGCTGGTTTGAAAGAGGGGTGCAAGAGACCATCGATGTCCAAATTGGACATCTTTCTCTCTACAGATGGGGTGGGATACGACATCATCTATCTCCAATCTACAACATAGTCCTTTCAGAAGGCTCCACACCAGGCGTGAAATGCTCCTGGTTCGGACCGGATTACCCAATCCGGTAGTGATGAGGGGGAGGGGGGCTTCGGAGAACCAGTAGCAAAAATCCCTGCCTCCCCCCATGCCCAGCTGAGCCACGCAATCATCAGAGGCTTTTTTAAAAAAAAATTTTGAAAGCATTTTTTCTACAACCTCTTTGGCCAAAAAAATGCTTTTAAAAGCTTTTTTTAAAAAAGTCTCTGCCGATCATACAGCTCAGCTGGGATCGTCCGAGGCTTTTAAAAGCATTTTTTTTCATGCCCACCTAGTCACATTACTCATGCCCATCAAGTCACATCCACAGAACTGGTAGTAGCAAATTTTAAATTTCACAGCTGCTCCACACCCATTTGCACCACTCAGGTGACCCCCGAGAACACAGATAAATCTCCAATAGGCCTCAACAATCCTCAGAAAGGGTGCAAATGACCAGCTGTCTGCAAGGCATATAAATCCTTCCCTTTCCCACCATCCAGTCAGAACTGAAGAAGCTTCCCTGATAAGAAGTAAAACATCAGAGAAAAACCAGAAAGTCCAGTGGCCTCTTGAAAAAGCATTTTTGGAAGTTCTACAAAGAGAATAGTCAAATAAGGTCTTCATCCCCAGCAATGAAAGTACCTCGAAAAAACATCGCAGATGCCGTATTTTTCGGAGTATAAGACGCACCTTTCTCCCCTGAAAAAGAGGATGAAAATCTGGGTGCGTGTCAGGTTTCGAAGTCATCTCAAATAAATTGCATTTCAAACAAAGTCTTAGATGAAAAAATACTCTTATTTATTAAGCACAAACATTCTAGCATCCGACTCATCGCAGCCAACTCTGGCTTCCTCAGCCAAACCCTCCTTTTCCTCTCCCCACTCATTGGCCATCTTTCCAGTCACTCTGCCCCTAATCTACTGCTCCCACTCAAAGGAATTTCCCCCCTCCCATCCCATCTCCTAGGTGATATTCTCTCCAGGGAAAATAAGTAGGTGAAGAGTCAACTGTCCCTTTCCAGATGCCTCCGCTTCTCCTTCTTATGTCAGCATTAGAGTAAATGCAGTGTGAAATGCTGACAGTGCATTTCCGAATGTAGCCTTGCTCAGCTTCTCAAACGGAGGTTTCAAAAGCTGAAAAAAGCATCAGAAACTAAGCTTCAGAAAAAAAGCCTCCAAACAGAGCTTCAGAAAAAAAAGCCTCAGATACAGAAGCTCTGTTTCGGAGGCTTTCAGAGGCAGGAAAAAAAAGCAAAAAAAAAAAAAAAAAAAAAAAAGCAAGGCACAGAGCTCACAACCAATGAACCTGTTGCTAAAATTCACCTCTGGGAACAGCTGATTGGGGATATTCTGGGAGGCCGATCCACCCGCCGATCAGCTATTTTCTTATTTTCCTCTCCAAAAATCAAAGTGCATCTTATATTCCGGTGCGTCTTATATTCTGAAAAATACGGTAAGTTCCTCCCTGGTTCACAAGACGAGAAACCCAGGCATGAGAACAACATTCAAAATTTTGCAAAATTTGGGTACTATAAGCTGTTTCAATCAAAGCATGGTTTTCGACACAACCTTTGTTTCTATGGTTGTTAAGTGAACTGTCCTGATTTCTAGCCTGGGCCTTTTGCCACCCCCCCCCCCCCGCGAGACTGCCTCTCTCATGAATTTACACGTTGTAATAATGCCTGAAACGAGAAACCGAAGACTGAGAAGGCCTCCTGAGAAAAAGATGGTGACTCCGTCTGACTTTCCTTTGAAATCTTGGTTTCTTAGGAGATGACTCAAGAATGTGTGGGGTGGTTAATACTCTAGGAGACAGAGGGAACATTCGAAATGTTCTCTGAGGAAGTGGGCTGGAAAATAATAGAAGAAAATAAGATTTTAAGCTGCGTCGCCACAAGTAGAGTTTTCAAATCGCGGGGAATAATAGACCGATCGGATTACTCAGTCCTTAGTTCAAGTGGTCAATTAGAAGGATCATACACAAGGATAAGTGGTCATTTACAAGTCAAGGTCTGCTTTTTTTTAATCAATCCAGGAAGCACCACAGAATAAATATCTAAATTACTGGACAGCAGAGTCCAGCTGGAATTTGCTGATGCATTCAGGTTGAGGTTGGATAGCCAATTAAATCTTAATTCCTGTAAAGCAAGGGTTCCCAACCCCCGGGGCATGGCCTGTTTGAACCTGGGCCATGGGAGAGATGGGCAAGCATGTGAAGGCCCACTTCCATGTGTGTGAAACCTCACTTGTGTGACTGGAAGGCGCTTGCACTCCTGCGTGAAGTTCCATCAGTGTGAATGGAGCTTCGCGGACGAGCACAAGTGCCCTCTGCTCAAACGAGTGGAGCTTTGAAAAGAAGGAGGAAGGAGGAAGGAAGAAGGAAGGAGGAGGAGGAGAAGGAGGAGAAGGAGGAGGAAGAGGAAGAGGAGGAGAAGAAGGAGGAGGGAGGGAGGGAGGGGGAAAGGAAGGAAGGAGGAGGTGAAGAAGGAGAAGAAGAGGAGGAGGAGGAGGAGGAGGAGAAGAAGAAGAAGAAGAAGAAGAAGAAGAGGAAGAGGAAGAGGAAGAGGAAGAGGAAGAAAAAGAAGAAGAAGAAGAAGAAGAAGAAGAAGAAGAAGAAGAAGAAGAAGAAGAAGAAGAAGAAGAAGAAGAAGAAGAAGAAGAAGAAGAAGAAGAAAGGCAAAACATGGCTGTTAGATATTGTACAGAGGAAAACATTTTCTGGCCAAAGTCTTCTAAGATGTCTTTATTGCTGAATAAAAATCTCTTGTAGAAGGCCTCCAAGGAGCCCAGTAAGATGTCTTCTGCACTATCCTTGAACGATTCTGGAATTGGACGTTCCCAATTCTAAGGCAGAAGACATTAAGACTTCAGTGGAGGCCTTGATGGATGAAAAGGAGGTTGGGCCAGCAAACAGAGAATTCCCAACAGACAAGGATCAACCAAGTCAACTAAGCCAATGATGAGACCCAACATTGTGAGGTATTTTTTCTCTCAGGACAAATCAAAGAAGAACAGCTTTCCTATCTTTACACCAAGAGAAGTGGGAAAACCGGTTGTCCAGATAGGAGGGGGGGAAAAACGATGCTTTTTGGAGAAACACAACCGATGTTGTATGCTTAGAAAAAGGAAATAAGCCCTCCATCCCATGGAGCGATCAAATGGTAGACTTATTAAACCGATAAATGGATCCATCTACCATAAAGGAAAGGAAGAAACAATGGAAGGGAACTATTGATATGCGAAAACATGCATCTTGAAAATCTATCGACCTGAGTCGCATCCTCTTTTGCAAGAGAAAAATCGATATCCCCCTTGACACAAATGACTCCGCAAAACAAATAGAAAGTCCATTATTGACCTCGGCCTGCTAGCCTTCTTTGGGATAAGTGTGTGTGTGTGTGTGTGTGTGTGTGTGTGTGTGTGTGTATACATATAAGAAATTATATATATATTTCTGAGGTTTTTGCGGGTGTTTGTATGTAGGTCTTTGGTTATTCAGGTCTTCTTCCACGTAAAATTGGAAGTGTCTTGGCAATGTTTCGACGAAGTCTCATTCGTCATCTTCAGGCTGGTGTTCTCGGCTTCATGCTTCCAGGAGTGCTTGCTCCTTCGTGCTTGCTCCTGGAAGCACGAAGCCGAGAACACCAGCCTGAAGATGATGAATGAGACTTCGTCGTCGCCAAGACACTTCCAATTTTACACGGGAGAAGACCCGAATAACCAAAGACCTACATATATATGTGTGTGTGTGTGTGTGTGTGTGTGTGTGTGTGTGTGTGTATGAAATTTTCTGTGGAAGAAAAACCAAGCAACAAAACTTTGGAGGTGCCTTAGAAATAACAGAGTAGTTCTGTTGGGAGATTAACCCAAGGCTTAGCCTGGAAATCATAGGAAACAACGGATGGAACCAGTGGTGGGTTTCAAATTTTTTTACTACCGGTTCTGTGGGTGTGGCTTGGTGGGCGTGGCAGGGGAAGGATACTGTAAAAACTTCATTCCCTCCTCACTCCGGGGAAGGTTACTGCAAAATCCCCATTTCCTCCCGATCAGCTGGGATTTGGGAGGCAGAGAATGGATGGGGGTGGAGCTAGTCAGAATTTTTACTACCGGTTCTCTGAACTACTCAAAATTTCCGCTACCAGTTTTCCAGAACTGGTCAGAACCTGCTGAGACCCACCTCTGTATGGAACCCAAAAGTTATGGAAACTCTTGTATCTTGAAGAGGAACCAGGAGGTCCCTGAATCTGGCTGTTAGGAAAAACTGAGGGATTGTCACAGTGGTGAAATCCATTTTTTTTTACTACCAGTTCTGTGGGCGTGGCTTCGTGGGCATGGCTTGGTGGGTGTAGTGGAGGGGGAAGGATACTGCAAAATCTCCATTCCCTCCCCACTCCTGGGGCCAGCCAGAGGTGGTATTTGCGGGTTCTCTAAACTACTCAAAATTTCCGCTATCGGTTCTCCAGAACCTGTCAGAACCTGCTGGATTTCACCCCTGGATTGTCAGGTAGGAAAAGCCCACATGCGAAGGTCCAATTAAATGGATTTATTGCTAAAAGCCCATGCACAGGAATCTTCTCAATTCACGGTTAACACCTGCTAGGAATTAGATAAGGTTGATGAATTCAAGGGGCGTTGGATTTAGTTTGCTTGTGACTACATAAATGATATTTTAGGCACTTACTTTCGGAGAACGGTGATTTCGTTTTCTATGCTGCTTTCCTTCCCTTTCAGGGCCTTCTTGGGGATGCACTTCACTGCAAACAGTTTTCCGCTGCTCCTGTTTTCAGCCAGAACGACTTCGGAAAATGCACCACTGGAAAAAAGGAAAAAAAAACCAATATATATATATATTAACTCGTATGTGCTGAAAGCAGAACGTAAGCAGGGGTGGGCTGCTGGGTTCGCAGGGGTTCGGGAGAACCTCTAGCTAAGATTCTGTGCAGTTCGGAGAACCCGCAAATACTACTCCTGGCTGGCTCTGCCCCACCCACTCCACCCCCTCCCCTCCCAGGAGTCCCACGCGGCCAGTTTTGGATGAGGGTAAGTGCAAGGTGCGTGCGGCGGATGGAAGGCCTCTGGAGCCTGGGGAGGCCGTTTTCGTCCTCCCAGAGGTTCGAGGAAAGCCTCTGGAGCCCCGGGAATGCAAAAATGCCCCCAGTCCACCACTGTGCAGGAGGCCGACTAGGCCACGCCCACCATGGTCACCCCCACGCAGCAACTGGGCAGAGAACCCCTTGCTAAAATTTTGAATATAAGTATCCTGATCAGTGCTTTTCAGCACCAAATGCAGTTTTAGTCACATGATCGAAAAATCTCGTAATGCACATTGTATTCATTCTATAAAAAAATCCTTCTTGTCCAACACAGAAGAGAGACCCCTCTTGGTGGGCCTTTTTGGGGATTTGATGAAGTCCCAGTTCGAATACACACAAATTGTGAAGGGTTCCTCAGAACTGTTAATTTATCTGCATTAACTTGTGGTTATCCTAATAGGGCCTTCATCAAATCCCCACCACAAAAAGATGCAGCAGGACTGTCTCCATAAGAGAAAAAGAAGAGAACAAGAAATGAAGCAACATTGTTGTTCCACACAGTGTAAGAATATCTGAGGATATTTTCCTCAGGAGAATTTCCAACCGATACAACATACATTTTCACTTCAAACCCAAGACTACGCTAAGGGAGAAGCTTGTCCGCTCCAAAGATAAAACACCCAGACACAAACTCAGCAATGTGATATATGCTGTACAATGCAGTGAGAAATGTTAAGATCTGTACATTGGGGAAACAAAATCGCCACTTCACAAACTCATGGCATAACCTAGGAGAACGAACCCATCGGGACAAGATTCAGCAGTCTATCTGCACTTAAAAGAAACAGGCCACTCTTTTGAAGACAACAAAATCCACATTTTGGAGAGAGAGGACCATTGGTTTGAAAGAGGGGTCAAACTATGTTAGTATGGAACAACTCTACCCCCCTCAACAGACGGAGAGGAATAAGACACCACCTATCTCCAGTCTACAATGCAGCTCCTGCAATAATTCCAAGAAGATTCCATAACCAATTGCACCCTGATT